>JBBPBX010006243.1:7324-47699 GCA_038048925.1 Garcialebias charrua
AGGTCTTAATGCTCAATTTTGATTTTTTTAAAAATCCGATCTTTTGGTGTGAACGTTCACACTACATTTTAAATGTGACCTGCATCAGACTCCATCCAGTGTGAACGATCTACATTGCAGAAGCGACCCGCATGTGCAGAAGAAAACGTGTCTCAGAACGTGAAGTGACACGCAGGACCCTGTGTTTGCAGAAGTAAACATGGACGCGACAGTTTTCAGTGTGTGTGCGGTAATTTTGAAGTTGTTGTCTGAAATATATGTATATCAGTATTACACCTGAAGCACACATATTATGTGTTATGATTTATGTTCACTTAATTCCACCATATAATGTGAAAATATATTCAAGATGGAACCTTTATTTACGGGTTTTATTTTCAATAGGGAAGAGTTTTTCAGTTACACGCCTGCACCATACAACAGACATAACACTGGATGATTGACATACAGAGCTGGCAGCTTGTTGGCTGAGAGACGGATCACGTACAGAGTAGGGGAAGTCCTAGGGCGGTTCCAAGGTGGTTCGGTTCCAGGATTGGTCCCACGAGGCGATGACGACATCCGGGGTTTTTATAACCGTGATCCGCCTTCGAAGATGCGTGTGTGTTGGACTTGTGCTCGGAGTGAGGTCTGTTAAATTGCTGTAAGGTTTATTCTTATTATGTACAATAAACCTGCATAACTTGCACATTCGTTTCAGAGCTTCCTTCAAACTTTTGAACCGCAACATGTCCAATCGGGGAAAGCTAAACATCCAAATGATTAGAGGCAAAAGAAAACTGAGAAGAAAGCGAGCAAAATCTTTAGTGATGGCGATTTTTGGAGCTGTGGCTGCTACCTCTGTTCAGAGGGGTATGTGGATGCGGAGTATACGGTGGCCGAGGAGCGTTGTTCAATTTGGAGTGCAGAGCGTTTTTCTAATGCAGCGTGTTTGCACCCCTCGGCCACCGTAGGAGTCAAGAGTGACGTCGGTCTCACATTGGTGATGCAAAAGTCAGATGTAAGTCACATGAGCGTTCACACTGCAGTCGCTTTGAAAACATCAGATATATATCTGATTTAAAACCACATACTGAAACGGCCTGGGTCGGATTTGGAAGAAAAAAAATATCGGATTTGTCGCGTTCAGACTGTCATAAAAAAATTGGATATGGGTCAGATGGGGCAAAAAAAAAATCGGATTTGGGTCAGATTTTTCTGCAGTGTGAACGTAGCCAAAGACTACATCTCCAGTGCCCATGGAAGAGCGAGGAGAACCTGGCGCAGCGCCCATGGAAGAGCGAGAAGGACCCAAGGTCTACGTCACCAACACCCATGGAAGAGCGAGGAGGAACACACGTAGAGAGGGATTTTTTTTTTCCGTTTAATTAATTAATTTTATATTTTTCTTTTTTTTTCTTTTTTTTTAAATCGCCAGCGCCCATGGAAGAGCGAGGAGAACCTGGCGCAGCGCCCATGGAAGAGCGAGAAGTAATAATAAGTAATAATAAAAATAATAATAAGATGTTTTTTTTTTTTCCATTTATAGATGGCCTCCCTTCACACCTTATAGCCATCCTCTCACTCCAATATGTATTTTTTTTTAATAGAGAGAAAGAAAGAAAAGAGAAAGTGAGACAACAAAACAACAATTATCCACAAAAAGAGCACAAGGCAAACACACCAAACCTCCGTCCACAATCCTGCAAAGCACATGACAGAACACAGCAACGAAACATACAAGCATAAAGACTGATAATATTCATGACCTTGCAGTAGATTTCTATAAATACACATACCCATACCTACAAATATATATACAGTATACATACATATATATTTATATTCATTTATATACCCATCTACATATATCTACATATACATCCCTGCATCCATTTGTGTGTGGTTGTGAGCATGCATAAGTGAATAAGGTTCCTCCAATAGAACATTTAGTAGCGATTGTGAAGCATCAGAGATCCGTCCCCCCAAAGCCCGAGACAGACGAAGGGGCGATCAAAGCCCAAGACCCCAGGAAGGACCCCGAGCCCAGAGTCCCCAGGACCACCCGAGCACTCGTCCACTCCCCAGATCCGACCAAGGGGAAGAACCGGACGAACCCCACCAGGGACCACACACAATGACCCCCCGGGGTCAACAGCGACAAATACACAGGCCCCCGCCGGAGCCCGCTGCACCGACGTAGCCCCAGGGCCGGTCACCGAGGCTCGGGCACCGGGGACGCCCATCCCTCAGGTCCAGACCCGACAGGACCAGAGGACCCGAGCCCCACCAGGCAGCCACCAGGCCGAGCTGACAAACGCCCAAGCGCCCAGCCCCAGATAGTGAGGGCCCCAAGCACGCCCGCAGGCAGAGGAACACCCACCAGGGGGCCACGTGGCAGGAGCGCGACACTGGGTAGCCTCAGAAGTATCAGAGAGGGGGCAGTCCAAGTCCCAGCCTGACACTTAAACATTCATACACAGACACACTCATTCAGACCCACCCTCATCCTCACCCTCAGTCACAGAAAGACAAACAATAACGA
Organism: Garcialebias charrua; assembly: GCA_038048925.1. NCBI lineage: Eukaryota > Metazoa > Chordata > Actinopteri > Cyprinodontiformes > Rivulidae > Garcialebias > Garcialebias charrua. Next base: position 9,849 of record JBBPBX010006243.1, read on the forward strand.
CACGCTCCATTCATAATCCCGATGCACACTCTATACCCCCTAGGTCCAAGACATGTACCTGCTCCCTACATGGGGCAGCCCACATCCAAACCCAGGAGGTAGACCCATTCATTCTGGGGTGGAGAGCAGCAGACGTCCAAGATCCGGCCCACCCCGCGCCCTGCCGACAGGACAGGACACCCGAGCCCAAGCAGCCCCAGAGGGAGCGCACTGCCAGCCCCGCCCACGGCGAACCCGCAGGCCCCGAACCCCCCCACACCCCAGCACAACCCCTGACGGCCCACCCCCAGAATGTCCGCCATTTCTGACGTAGGTCGCGGCTATACCGTTAATGGAGCGACGCACACACATTTAACGGCATGAGACTGAACAAGCGGACATCCTGTGCCATAAACATGCACAGAACTTTATTTACAAACACTTACATAACACATTATACCACACATTCATCCATAAACACACAAAACCAGTACAGCATGTACTGTACAGGTACAGTACTGTAATGTTTTTTCCAGCACAGACAAAGCATACAAAATACTGTACAGTACAAATCTCTTCCTGAACAGTTCTCAGCCATAATCTGCAAATGAGTTCAACCATGAAACATGAACACTTCTCTTTGAGCAGGAGCTGTTAACATCAAAATCCAGCAAATCAGCAGGAACTCCCATCCATTCATCCATCCATCCATCCATCCATCCAGCAGCAGCAGCAGCAGCACCAGCTTATTGACATGAATCAGCACCAAATCAGCCGAAAATCACATCCATGCAACCATCATGTTTTTGAAACCAGTGCAGTCCATGTGGTATTTGTGTTTGTGTGCAGTGCATGAAAAAGTCCATGAACTCTAAAAAAAGCTAGAAGCAGCAGAAAAAGGAAACAAGGAAACAAAATGTCCTTACTTTGACTGAAGTGTAGGTAGCCACTGATGTTTTTCTCAAGTTCAAACCTGGATCAGATGGAACTGCTTAGCCAGTGCTCAACCATGAATGATGGGAGCATTTTAGGCCAGGTGTGGGCTCAGTGGTGTGGTCCTGATGTGAGCAGTTCTGTCCATCAGAACAGGTGTTTTTTTGTTTGTTTTTGCAGCAGTCATACATGCAGAAGGTGTTGACACAGGTGATGGATGGAGGCAGATGGAAGGACACCAGAGACAGGCAGGACTGATGTCCTGGACGACAGAGGCAGGACAGAGTGGACACACGTCCATCCATGAGGAAAGTCCACGATGTGAGCTGTGAGCTGTAAAGAAATAACAACAACAACACAAAAGTGAACATGTGCACTTACAGGTGGACCTGTGAAGACCTGAAAATGACAAACATCTTGTCCTAACCTGATTGGTGTGGTGCAATGATGGAGAGGTGCTAGAGAGAGAGGCAGACAGGCAGGACAGAGTGGACACACGTCCATCCATGAGGAAAGTCCACAATGTGAGCTGTGAAGAAATAACAACAACACAAAAGTGAAAGACTATTATTGAAAGACTGTTCTGTTGAGCAGGACAGATTCTCTCTCTCTAAAGAGCCAGACATGGACTCAAAAACTTTGAAAACCAACTTCTTCTGAACTTGAACAAGAAATTCTTGCTGCAATATTAAAATGTGTCAGTTCATGGGATGTTAGGAGACAAGAGATTTCTCCAAATGTCTCGACACTCAGGTCCAAGTTTTGAAAATGTTGTCAGGAAGTTAAAGTATTGTTCATTGTTGATCCATTACAAGATTGACTAGACAATATTTTAACTAGAGTTGATGACAAACGAGTTGAAGTGATCTATTCCTTTGTTAGTTGTGTCTAATGCTTCTTTTTTCAAACAGACAACTTTTACTTAAATGTGTTTACTGCAGTTAAAATGACACATTGGTTTTATTTTGTGTTAAATAAAAACTTTCAAAGGTATAATCATTCCTCTTTCTTATTTTGCTTAATGGTATTTAACTCATCACTGAAATTCTGACACACAGAATCAAAAGTCCAAGTGTGAACTGTGTCACAGAGTAAACACAATAAAAACATGCATTATCTGCAGCATTGTTCATTAAAATGGCTCAACACTATTAATGTATTACAGAAAATATGCATACAGTACGCACACTTAATGGTATTGTAGACCATTGCATTAGTTAATACATTCAGCAAGTACTTTTACTTTAATACTTTAAGTATTTTTAAAAGCAAGTACTTATTTACTTTTACTTAAGTAAAAATATTAATATGGTACTTCTACTTTTACTAGAGTAAATTTTTGTCTGTTTATTTGTACTTTTACTTAAGTACAGTGTTTGAGTACTTTCTCCACCACTGGTATTATTACAGTATTTGGGTACCGTGCGGTGGCGACTCCACTTCTCAGAAACATCCAGGCTGGACCAGAGGATCCCCTCATCATCACCTCCTGCCATGTCCTCCTGTACAGTGGAAGAAAAATGTTTAAGGGCTGCTACAAACAGGTTCATAAAACCATCTTTGTTGGTAAATGCAAATGCTTATTGTCAATTACCATGTGACGTGTGCTGCTGACCACTTGACCAGGTCACCCTTGTAAAAGAGATCTCCATCTCAACGGACTCTACCTGGAAAAATAAAGGTGATTGATTGATATAGCAGACATCTGGTGAATATAAAAGTTTATATTGTCTGATATTTAACAGGTTTGACTTCAGCTCAACTTTTGTACACAAGCTTGAGTTAAAAACATGAACATCTGATAATCATAACATTAACACATGAACATCTGATATTCATAATATTAACACAACACATGAACATCTGATAATCATAACATTAACACACAACTGACAATCATTATATTAACACACGAACATCTGATAATCAAAATATTAATACATAAACACCTGATAATCATAATATTAAACACATAACGTTTAGAAAACACTTTTGTAACATCTAGTTGAGAGCCATATCAGTCAGGAATAGTAATAAGCATTAGATAAAGAAACACCACAACGTTCATAAGCACAGCTAGTAGCTAGCTACTGTGTGACTGACCGCAACACACGACACCACGTCACGCACACAGATGAGAACAGCTCAAACTTTGCTCATGTGCGCTTAGCGATTTATTAAACTCACAATTATTACTTGCTTACCTGTGTAGAAAGGCACCATTAATAATTACTGCTGTTTAAACGTCGCTAGTTGGCCGTGTGATCAGCTCTGACTGTAAACAGATAGTCTCCCCACTCCCCCTCCCTCCTCGGCAGTCAAACCGGAAGCGCTGGCGATCCGTGGCGATAAGAGACGAGTCCAGGCTCGAGGGCGACGGAAAATGCGACCTGTACAGTCCAACAGTTTTGGACAGATGGGACATAAACTACGCATGCGCTAGCACGCTAGTTATAATTAGATTCAATGGAAAAGCCGCAGGCGGCGCCCAGCGGGGAACCGGAAGTATGTCACAATCAGAAAACGTTTTTTGAAACCAGTAGTGGGCCACCGACCGCTAGGGAGCGCTATTGCGCTAATTCGCTTATAGCGTAGCTAAATAATCTGTTAGATTTACAGCGGATTAACTAACTTTTATAATTCATACGCGGATTTGCGCTATTTTTATTTAAAATGCAGTACCGCTAATAACTAATTATCTATCAGTAAAACCGAAAAAACTTATTTAGAGCCCCGGACGACTGCTAACAGACCATATCCTGTCAGCGCCGGATGTGGTCCGTGACAAAAAAGCGTCCCCTCAGTCTCTTTACTAGAGCGAGCGCTCTCAGTTAGCAGCCAGTGTGTTACTCTGCAGCCTTATTGCTTGTTTTCGAAGAGTCAGACGAAGAGTTTTTAACATGGAGGGTGAACTTATGGATGTTTCTCAGCGGCCTACGCGACGCGTCTGGATTTTTAAAAGTATTTCTCCACTGCCCTCTTCAAAATGGCGGCCGCGACGGCCACAGAAGAGAAGGACTTTCCATGAAAACACGGTAAAAACAATTATTTCTTTGCTGAGAAAAAATATATTTCTTATCTGACTTTATAGCACAAGGTTTTTCTGAGCTTAACCGGTTCAAATGGTCAAATCTGCTGGATTAAAAAAACTATTTCGACATTTGTCCTCCCCAAAATGGCGGCCGCCATTTTGAAGAGGGCAACTGGCGAAACAATTCTTTTTTGACCATTTGAACCGGTCAAGCCCAGAAAAACCTTGCGCCACAAAGTCAGTGACTTTATAGCACAAGGCCCCTCCGAGCCCAACCGGCTCAAATGGTCAAATCTGCTGGATTAAAAAAATCATTTCGCCAGTTGCCCTCTTCAAAATGGCGGTTAGCGTGTTAGCATTAGCGTCCGCTAGCATTGGTAATACATAAGTGCTTTTGAAATTGTGGACCTAAATAAATCAATAAGTGCTTTAGAAATAGCGGAACTAATTTTTGGATTAGCGCTGCCCAGCACTGTTTGAAACAAACAATCATTACTCATAAAATATTTATCCTACACAACTAAAAACATATATGCATACATTTCGAAATATTTTTATTTTATTATTTCACTTTTATAAAAAAAAATTAAATCTTCAAATGATGAAGAGCTGCAGTTCCAAGGAGGGGCGGCGCCCCTAGCGCCCTCTAGTGGCGGCCGCCGCTGGACTGTTGTGTGTTTGTATTCACGGAAACGTGGCTTAACAACAACGTTCCGGGCCATGCTGTCCAGCTCGAGAGGCTAACATGCTACAGAGCGGACCGAACCCTCGAGGGAGGTAAGACACGCGGAGGGGGGCTCTGTGTTTACATCAACAACGCATGGTGTCTGGATGCTGCTGTGGTCTACAAACACTGCTCACCTTTAGTGGAGTTTATGACTATTAAATACAGACCGTTCTATTTACCGAGGGAATTTACAGCTGTTATGATTGTTGCTATATATATTCCTCCAAGCTCCAACAGCAAAGTTAGAAGTGAGGCACTGAATGAACTATATCTGCACATCAGTGAGCAGCAAACAGCCCATCCTGATGCTTTTCTCATCACGGCTGGTGATTTCAACCAAGCAGATTTAAAGAGTGTATTTCCAAAAACATACAGAAACATAAACTTTGCAACAAAAGGAAACAACACACTGGACCAAGTTTACACCACCATGAAAAATGCCTACAGAGCCCTCCCCCTCCCCCACATTGGTGCTTCTGACCATATCTTAGCACTTTGAGATTTTTATTAATGAAAAGTGCATTATAAATTAAATTCATTATTATTATTATTATTATCTGTGTTAAGCTAAAGCCAGCATACAGGCAACTGGTGAAAGTCACAAAACCAGTCCGCAAGCAGATACGAGTGTGGCCAGAGGGGTCTTCAGAGGCACTCCAGGACTGTTTTGACACCACAGATTGGGTATGTTCAAAGAAGCTGCTACCACAAACAACAACACATGTCTCCAGGAGTACTCAGACACTGTATGTTCATACATCACCAAGTGCATTGATGATGTAACCAACCTCAAGACCATCACTGTTCGGGCTAATCAGAAGCCATGGCTGACAGCAGAGGTTTACAGACTCCTGAAAGCCAGGAATGCTGCCTTCAAAGCGGGAGATCAGGTGGGCCTGAGGGCAGCCAGAAAGAACCTGGCCCGGGGCATCAGAAAGGCCAAGAAGCAGTATTCCAGGAAAATAGCTCACCGTTTCAAGGACAGCAAGGATACACGCAGTCTGTGGCAGGGAATACAGACCATCACAAACTACAAACCATCCCCCCAGACCTGTGACAGCTCAACCTCTACGCTGAATGAACTGAATGAGTTCTTTGCTCGGTTTGAGGCAAGTAACAGCACACCTGCACATAAACTCCCCCCCTCTCCTGATGGCCAGGTGCTGGCGCTGTCCTCAGACAGCGTAAGGCGATCATTCATCAAGATTAACGCCCGGAAGGCCTCTGGTCCTGACAACATACCTGGTCGTGTGCTGAAGGACTGTGCAGGGGAACTCGCAGCGGTCTTCACGGACATCTTTAACATCTCACTGAGCCAGGCCATCGTCCCCACCTGTTTCAAAGCCACCACCATCATCCCTGTCCCAAAGAAGGCAACGCCCGCATGCCTCAATGACTATCGCCCAGTAGCACTCACCCCTCTATCACCAAATAATCTAAAGTCTGCCAAACTCAAAGAAGCATCTCCACGTTCTCACGTTGCAACTGCCCCTTTATTATTAATGAGGGACACGCAATGTCAAAGCAGTGATCAGACAGCACGTGACCTTCCTCTCTGTGCTGGTTCTGTTCTGCTCTCAAACAAAATTCTCCCAACGGGTGAAACACAGACCCCGGTCGGTTTGCCTGGTTCCGACCCTCTGTTAAAGCCAAGGACCGGTAAACTGGAGCATTCCAGAAAACGGATTGGAGTCAGGAGATCTGCTCGTTTACAAAATTCGCAGTCTCCCAGTACCATGACTAAGGATGGGAATTGATAAGAAATTATCGATATTGATGCCTTTATCGATGTCATTTATCGATTCGATTCCTTATCAATTCTGTTATCGATTCTCATTTGGGTAATAAAATATAGTAAACCATTTGTGTTCATAAAGAATTTAATGATCTTTCACCAAAACCAAAAATATATGTAGTATTCCTATTTGATGGTTTTATTGTTTATTAGGAATTTCCTAATAAACAATAAAACTTCATCAAAACAAACTAGTAATTTTTGTTCAGAAAAATTAACATATCTGCTTTCACACTTATTTAGTGTGTAATTCAAATACCTCTGCTGTTGTTGCTGCGGCTGCCTGAGTGTTTTCTGCCACAGCAGCTGCCCTGATCCTGTCCCAGATGTTATTCTCATCATCAATCAACATGGATTTAAATCTGGGGTCGATAACAGTCGCTTCTTCAAGGAACGCTTGGATACAGTCATCCTGAAATTTAAAATGGAGGAAAACAAAATTTAGGGAAAGGGAAGATAGTTTACTAAGTTTGGTGTAAATTATTATTACTAGTCATTATTTAACAAATTTACTTTGTAACGTTTGGAAAGATCATTCCAGATGTTTTCTTTAATACTCCTGCTGAAAGCAGAGTCATCTGCCTGCACGGTGTAATGTTTTTCCAGCTTCTGGAGGATGGGAAGTATCTGGCCACAGGTCGGAATAGAAACAGAACTGAACTTGTTAAACTGACAACTTACAATTTGATATTTATCATTTAAATATTTTCTTACCGAAATTCACGTGCTTCCACTGTTGTAAAAGGGTGCAAACCTTTCACCACAAATCTGGTAACAGATTGATGACATTCGTTTGTTCTTGCCTCAGTCATTTTATTTCTCCCTGCTTCCATGAAAGGAGAAGCTAACGTTGGTGTGCTAGCTCCACTCGTGCTAACACTAGACTCAGAACCAATCAGACTCCGGCAATCCTCATCAACTAAATGTTACAGGAGAGGGAGATTATTTATAAAATACAGTGGAAGCAGTATAGCTAAAAGGTAACAAGTGAAAGAATTTGACGTTACCTGCCTGTAACAACGGAGGTGGACGCTTTCTCTCCACTTCTCCTCCAAGCAGCGTGTTAAAAACGGTACATTTCTTCAAAGTCATGCTGAGTGGCGAAATGCTTCTGCATGTTCGACGTATTTCCTCCCTTTATCGTAATGGACGCGTTGCATGCGTTACAAGTAGCCCTGGTCTCATCTTTTTTCGTGAAATGAAGCCAAACGCTTGAGCGCTTCCTCCGCGACGCCATTTTGAACATCATAGATATCTTATATAGACACCACCACGCCACCACCACTCGGGCGCGGCGCATGTCTGTGATGTCAGCGCTTAAATACGTCACCACCAGGAGTCTGCAGAACCGATAAGCTGAATCGTTAAGACAAGCATCCTACAATTCCATGGAATTGGACTATTAAGAACCGGTTCTCTAACAGAACCGGTTCTCGGTTCCCATCCCTAACCATGACCCCAAACTTGGAGGGGGAAAATAGACTTTCTGCTCCAATTCTGTCTAATAAGGATGACAGGTTGCATCTGCCCTCGATTACCCTCGATCAGAGCAGCCTGGTAGCACATGGGCAAGGAGGCCCTCTTCCCAACTTGGTTGACCCCCAGGGGTTTACAACCGCCAGGGCCCTTGAAAGAGAACTGGATGCACCAACTGCTCTTCTTCAGGGCCAATCTATGTCACCAGAAGAGGCAGTCCAGCCGCTTAGGCCAGGAACTGTTAAAAATTTCAGCTTGTTGGCAGAAAAGAACAAGCTGATGGCATCGGGCCTGCCGGAAAATTAGGTAAAAACCATACAAAATGCCCGTGCTGTGTCAACACTGTCTGTCTGTAACTGTTACACTTTTACTATTTTATGCTTATGTTTATTAAATGTTTCAGTGTTTCAGTGTTTAAATGGTTATTGTTGCACCGAGGGACTGAGAGAAATGCAATTTCAATCCTGTGTATGTCCTGTACATATTGCAGTTCTGACAATAAAGTTGACTTTGACTTTGACTATACGCACAGAAGTGGCGTATTTTTGAAGCCTGGTGCTCAGAAAGAAATATTATTTCTTATGCATGCATTTTGGCTCAGCTCCTGACCTTCCTTCAGGACTTATTGGAAAAAGGTCGTTCTTACTCAACGATTAAAGTTTTCCTATCAGCTATTTCAGCCTGTCACGAAGGCTGGGGACACAGGACACCTGGAGCGCATCCAATCATAATAAGATTTATGAAAGGTGTGCTTCAGACTAAACCACCCAGCAGGATTCTGACCCCTGGTTGGGATCTTGGCCTGGTCTTGGGGGCTCTCTGTGACCCCCCATTCGAGCCACTGAGCGAGGTTAAAGGACAACACCCACCGTGACAGTAACAATTCACCATATTGGAGAATTACTGTAGTATTTTATGAATTTTATTTTCATTTTTGCATTTGGGCCAGGCGAGGGTTAAAAAAAAAAAAAAAAACAACCCACTCCCGAATGAATCCGGAAACCTGGCCGAAAAGTCCCGAAGGGTCATGCCTTTTGTTACATTGATCTCCACCCAGAAAGCAAGGCAGAAGGTAGGAGTGAGTTTCCATGGAGGTTTATGAGAGTGAGAGTAAAACTGCATATTTCCTGGTGCATTTTTGTGTACAACTGGACCAGTGGTCTGCTTTTATTTATTATTTATTTTATAGACCTTTTTAATAAGATATAACACCGCTGCGACTGTTGCTGGCTGCTCTCCTCTGCCCAGAGAGGAGCGAGCCGCGCGGCTTCTCCCTGGCTCCCCGTTCCGCTGCGGGTCAGCTTTGAAGTTCGTGCTGGGGCTCGGTTCTGTCCAGCCTTGTTGCTGGAGCACGGGGAAGCACAGAGAGCACGGGGAAGCCCGCGCGCGATGGTACATCCAGACCGACAGAGCTCCGCGCTGCGGCTGCCTTTCTACTCCCGACCTGTCTGGTCAGGGGAGAGAAAAAGGCGATGCGGAAATGAATGAATTTGTCGCGATCAAGCGAATTAAACTAGTATGTCTACGTGGATGCTGCTCAGAATATGACAGACATCAGTGAGCGACCGCTTCTCTTTTTTTTTTCCTCTCTTAGAGCAGCGGTCATGGAAGTTGATGAAGGCTTATTAAAACTCCGCCTGTAACTCCAAGGCGGAATCTTTAGTGATGTGAATGCCCATATTTGGAGAGGGGCAGATCTTCCCGGAGCTTCTGCTAAAATCTGCTATAAATCATGAAATAACACATTTTGCATTATTTCTCTACAATATAAATAAACGCTCCTGTATTATTTTTAAATAAACTAATAAATATTAATGGCGATGCAATTTGAAAACATGGTGGGTCATGGACTTTAAGATAGATTTGTTATCTCATAAAACCACTCTACTCCTGGCACTTTGCTCAGCGAAACGCGTGGGTGACCTCCATGCATTGTCTGTACATCCAATGTGTACCAGATTTGCCCCTGATGGGTCAAAGGTCACCTTAAGGCCTAATCCCGCATCCACTCCCAAGGTCTTGACTTTGAACCACAGGAGTCTAGACTTTGATCTCTCCTCCTTCCCACCTGCTCCTGTACTCACTCAGGAACAGGAAAGGCTGAAGGCTCTCTGCCCCGTGAGAGCTTTACGCACTTACATGCAGAGAACAGCCGAATGGAGAAAAACAAATCAACTGTTCGTCTGCTTTGCAGCACCTGCTACCGGAAAGGCCCTATCAAAACAACGCCTTTCACATTGGGTGACTGAGGCCATTAAAAGGGCGTACAGTAGCAAAGGTCAACAGGTGCCCTCTGGGGTGCACGCTCACTCCACTCGGGGCTTGGCCACTTCCTGGTCATTGTTCAAGGGTGTACCAGTTGCAGACATCTGCGCTGCTGCGAACTGGAGCTCATTAAACACTTTTGCAAAGCATTACAGTTTGGATGTTACTGCGTGTGACGTCACTCAGGCTGTCCTTTCTAACACACAGTAGAAAGTAGCCTTGAGATGCCTGCTGGTCAAGGGCAGACGTTCACTCTAGCATGCATTTTACTGAGCATTTCAAGGGCGTGAATGGATTACGTTCCCATAGCAAGTATGTTGCACCGAGAGACCAGACTGAAAGGGAACTGAAAGTTATGCACCATAACTCATGTTCCCTGAAGGAAGGGAACGAGGTGCAACATATCTGGCCCTTTTCAATGCTGAAAGCTCGGTGAAGTGCAATTTTGGAGAAAGATGGATGGGCGTCAGCCGCTTAAGTACCCAGAGGGCGGGGCCTCTGGCGCGGCGTTGACGCCCTAGCCGTAAAGGCGTGAGTATATTCCTTCAGGTAATCGCGCGGGGGCGCAATTCCCATAGCAAGTATGTTGCACCTCGTTCCCTTCCTTCAGGGAACATGAGTTATGGTGCATAACTTTCAGTTTCAGTAGGTTAACTTTTTACACACACCACCACCACAGAACAGATTCTGATAAAGTGGGGGGAAATATCTAAAAGTATTTTTTTTTTAGATTGGTTATGTATGTTCTTTTTTATATATAAAAAATATTATGCTTCCTTTATGACTGTCTATTGTTTTGTTCTAAACCAAAACCTCCCCTCTCTAACTCTGACCACAATACAGTGCATCTAATCCCTACATACAAAACTATGCTTAAAAGGAACAAACCACAGCTCAAGACAGTATCTGTGTGGTCCGAAGACAGTATTGAGACTCTAAAGGGCTCTTTTTTATGCACAAACTGGGACATTTTTAACAAACTGGAAATTAATCTTGCTGTTGAAACAATAACCGATTACATAAAGTTCTGTGTTGATTGTGTGGTTCCAAAAAAGGTGGTTAAAGTATATCCAAATAACAAACCTTATATAAATAAAGAAGTTAAGAACTGTATTAACCGCAAGAAAATAGCTTTTAAAAAACAGGACTATACAGGGTTGAAAATAGTGCAAAAAGAACTCGACCAAAGACTGAGAGAAGCTAGGAACAAACATAGGGACATTATGGAGAAGAACTTTGCATTGAAGGATCCAAAAAAGTTATGGGACTCTATGAAAACAGCAGTCAATATGACTACAAAGAGAAAGTGTCTCATCACAGATGATGATCTTAAAAAAGCTAATGAGCTCAACAATTTTTTTATGAGGTTTGAAACACAAGATCCTACTTCAAAGTGTGATGAAGTTCTTCAGTCCATTGATCTTGATGATTCCTGTCCCCAACTGGAAGTTAATCCTTACAAAATTAAGGCACTGTTTAGTGGAGTTAGTAAAAATAAATCTGCTGGTCCTGATGGTATTTCTGCCTTTCTTTTAAAAACCTGTGCTGAAGAGCTCACTCCAGTCTGGTGCCCTATTTTTCAGCAATCACTTGACCAACATACGGTTCCTTCTTTTTGGAAGAAGTCAATTATTATTCCGATCCCCAAGAAATCAAGTCCATCTGAGAATAATGACTATAGACCAGTGGCACTAACATCAATAGTTATGAAGTGTTTTGAGAAATATGTTGCGTCCCTCTTGAAATCAGAGATAAACCCTGGTCTTGATCCTTTCCAGTTTGCTTACAGACAGAGACGGGGTACAGATGATGCTATTAATGGCATCACACACCTAACTCTTAAACATCTTGAAAACCCAAAGGCCTACGCCCGTCTTCTGTTTATAGATTTTAGCTCTGCTTTTAATACCGTACAGCCTCACCTGCTTCTTAAGAAATTACAGCAGATGAATCTTAACCCTCTTCTTATTAAATGGTTTTATTCTTTTTTAACAAAAAGATCACAGCTTGTCAGAGTCAATAAAACCTTATCAGAGCCAAGGTCCATCAGCACTGGGGTTCCCCAGGGCTGCGTTACCTCTCCTGTCCTCTTCACCATTTACACAAATGATTGCATCAGCAGCTGCCCCGGGAATTATGTTTTTAAATTCTCTGATGACACTGCTATTCTCAGCTTGCTGCATGAGGATATGGACTCCTCATCTTATTTTAATGAGGTTCAATCATTTGTTCAATGGTGTGATGACCACCACCTTATTATTAATGCCAAGAAAACAGAAGAGATGCTGATTGACCCCAAGTCTTTGGGTGACAATCTCCCACTTTTTATTCACAACCAGAAAATAAACCAGGTCTGTTCTTACAGATATCTGGGTGTCCACCTAGATAATCTGTTCAAGTGGGAAATTCATGTTAACATGTTGTGCTCCCGTCTACAGCAGAGACTGTACTTTTTACGCAGACTCAGAGTCTTTGGGGTTAACAAGAAGCTCATGTTTTTATTCTATCAGGCCGTACTGGAAAGCATCATCAGGTTTGGGATGTCAGCGTGGTATGGCAATCTTTCTGTGCAACTTAAATCTAAACTTCATCGTATGGTACAAACTGCAATGAAGGTGATAGGAAGAACTGATAACTTCTCCCTGCAGTCTATCTATGATGAGTCTGTCCTCAGACTTGCACGGAGGGTACTGTCTGACCCCGCTCACATCCTGAACTCACAATACGAACTGTTACCATCTGGCAAACGGTTTAGAGTCCCTGCTTTTAGACTTAACCGATTTAAAAATTCTTTTATCCCCACATCGATCAGATTGTTAAATAAAGTAGGTATATAGTAAGTTTTCCATGATGCTGCTGATGCTCTGGTCTGATTGTTGTTTCATTTACTGCTGGATGTATGTGGGAATGTGCAATATGTGTTTTTATTGAGCATTGAATGGTCTTATTGAGCAATGTGTGTTTTTAAAAGCAATGTGTTTTTAACTGAGCAATAGGTTTTTATTTTATATGCTTTTAAATTGTATTGTGTTCATGTGACTGTATTGTTGGTAGAAGTGTTGTTTGGCGTACGATGTCCAAGACAAATTTCCCCTTGGGGACAATAAAGTATATATCTATCTATCTATCTATCTATCTATCTTATTGTCGTCCACTGATGTCATCACTCTTTGTTAAAATTCAGGTATCTCTTGTAAATGAGTCCTCGTGTCTCAGTGGGACTAACCTGTATAAATAAAGGTTGAATGAATAAAAAAAAAACTACCAAAATAAATGAAGTGGGAAGGCGACAAACAAAATGAATGAATTTCTGATTATTCCACAAAGCAATCGAAGGGTTAAAGGTAATCTCAAGTATTTAAAGTCATGTTTTAGCTTAATCTTTTAAAACTAAATAAATAAATAAACAAATAAATAAATAAACAAACTAATTTAAAAACACATACTGTACAGTCAAGGTGTGGGGAGTTTGTACACTAAACATGTTTTTTGTGGTGGTGTCCATCTTTACTTCCCAGCACAGAAACAACTCGTTTCTTTCTGTTTAGTGTGCTGCTGTGTTTTCTTACTTGAATAGGCCTGAGGAGCTGAAGGCCCACCACCTTTGGAAAATGAGATTAAGAAGCACAACATTAGTCAGAAAGAGCTGAAATCTCTTTTGCATCACTACAACAATGCCAGGACTAAAGGCGTACACTCTGAAAGAGGTAGAAATCTGTCTACTGGTCCACAAGACATTTTGGATCAGACAAACAGTTTTGGGAGTGGTGCAGAGATTGGATAAGGTTGGTCTGTGATATGAAGATCGCTGGGTCAACTCCCAGCACCAACAATATCAAATGTGGGTGGGATATGTGAAGCACCCACACCTGCCTCCACCCTCATTTGCCCCACTCTGGGCCCTTGAACAAGACCCTTTACCCCCACCGTCTGCTCTCCTGGGCACCCTATAGCAGCTCTCTGCTCCACACAGAGGGCTGTGGTATCTCGGTGCTCTGTGGTTGTGTCAGGAAGGACATCTGGCGTAAAAATAATTGCCAAGTCTTCATGCAACTTAGTTAGCTGGGGCGACCCCTGAAGAAGGGAGCAGCCGGAATAAAAAGAAAACAGAGTTTTGGTCACTTTTCACAGGCAAGGCAAGTGAAGGTAATGCTAACAACAACCCTCATTTAAATGGAATGATCTCATAGTAAACCACATATTTATTATAAATTAAGTAGAGCTTTTTTTAAATTCTCAAACTATTAACACATGGGATTTTTTGTTTTCTGGCCTAACAAAGTCAAAAGTCAAAGTCAAAGTCAAAGTCAACTTTATTGTCAGATCTGCAATATGTACTGTACAGGACATACACAGGACCGAAATTGCGTTTCTCTCAGTCCCTCGGTGCAACAGTAAACATCTAAACATTGAAACACTGAAACATATAATAATAGACATAAGCATAAAATAGTAAAACTAACACTGTCCTGAGTTTTTGCATAGTGGTATAAGAGTATGAAAATTTACACCGACTCTAAAACTAAAACTAAAACATTAAACATTTAATGAACATAATATTGTCCTGAGTTTTTGCATACTAGTATAAAAAAAGAGTATAAAAAGTATAACTAAAATAAACTAAAGGTTTCTAGCATTGACATTTGCAAAGTGGCAAAGCAGCGTATGAGTTAATGTACACAGTATATGTATGAGGTAGTAGTTGATGTTGTTATAGAGGCAAAAAGTGGCATATGCAGTAAGGCACATTGGGCATCCTAAATAAGACCGGTCAGAGCACACTGTATATGTATCAGCAGTGGTGTAGATATTAGAGTAGTGTAAATGTAAACAGTAGTAATTAAATATAAGCAGTAGTAATAAAAGTAAACAGTATTAATAAATGTAAACAGAGAATGTAAACAGTATTATGACTATAGGCAGTGATGTAATACAAACATTAGTGCAAGTATGTGTAGGAGTGTAGTGTAGGAGGTGGTGAAGAGACGACACAGGAGACAGGCTGCAGAACTTCACTTTTAATCAACTCCTACTAAACTGGCGGGAAGCACCCAACACCGCCTTATATATCCCATACAGCATCCGGTCCTCTGGACCTTTCACAATAAAACATCCTGTAATGCCTTCGGTCCACTGGGTGTGAGTAGAGCCCCCTAGTGGTCCACCACACACGCCCCCCCAGAACACCCAGTAAGGTCCATCACTAGTCCCGCATTTTAGGTTTGATCAAACGACCAGAACGGCTGAACCTGGGCCCTGCAGAACCAGTCTGATGAAGTGGAGGGCTACGAGGAGGGTCTGCAGAAGATTCGGGCTCCAATGGACGTTGAGAGTTTCCGGAAGAAGGACCGCCGTCCGTTAATAATGTGGATGGAGGTCTGCCTCTGCGAGGAGCTTGGGCCGTAACAACCTGATCATCTGACATAACATGAGCTGGTTTAAGCCTATCAATACAGACAGTCTCAGTACGACCCCCTAAATCCAAAATGAAATGTTTCGGACCTGGTTGAAGAACTCGAAACGGTCCATCATACAAAGGCTGTAGTGGTGTCCTGTGTGCATTGTGTTTGACAAAAACAAATTTAGAGGACTCCAGACTCTTAGGGACAAATGACTGCGGTAAACAATGGTGTACCGGACCGGGGACACGAAAAGGGGCCTCCTGAGGTGAAAGATGGAGCAACGGTGGAGCGAACTGTGGTGAGGGTACCTCAGGTAAAAACTCACCGGGGACGCGCACAGGCTGACCGAAAACCAGTTCAGCCGGGGAACCCATGCAATATTAGAATAAAATGGAGGCCTAAATTCTGCTTATCAACAATAAGGCAGAATGCATTAGTGGCTAATAATTACCATACAATGCACACATACTAAATGCCAAAACAGACAATGACTCAAGGATTAAAATAATCCAACTCAGCCGGTAGAATAGCCTTACAGTCTCTCGGTAGTCTCTCTCTATTGTGTTAGAAAATCCTGTCTGTGTGAAACCGGGGGGTCAAGTATAACAAAGCCCAGAAAAGTTTCCTTTTGACGGAACTTTAAGAGTTACTGACTGAAATATTTCATGTATAAAGACACTCCTGGGATTTGTTTTCACACAAGATGTCAATCGGAAACATTTCCCACCATGGCTATGCAAAAAACTTAATATGACTCATGGCAGCATTTTGTGTTCCGAACCGGTCATGCACTTCCTTTCCTTCCTCTTTTACTAATTTGTGCCAAAAACATTAATTATCTTGTTTTGTCTGAGGTTAGAGCAGAAAGCTACGTGTTTGTTTGTTAGTTTAGAAGCTAAGGGGTAAAGTTGAGTGTTTTTGTAAGGAGAAAAGTGTGTAACCCAAAACGCTTTAAATAGAACTGATTTATTTTAACAACTAGTAGGCATGTTTCTATTTCTTAAACAAAAGCAATTATTAGGTTTGTACGTCTGAATTTTTATCTCAATTTAAAATAAATATGCACAACTTTTTCTTTTGGCTGTTCCCTCTTCAGGGGTCGCCACAGCGAGTCATCCTCCTCCATCTCATTCCGTCCTCTGTCCTCATTCCAACTACCTCCATGTCCTCTAACTGCGTCCACATCCTCTTTGTTCTGGGTGGATGGAAGGAGTTTTAGACATTTTTGAGTTGAATAAGATCGAGTGGCAGTTTCTTTGAACTGGGTTGACCCTAAATGGTAACGATTTGTAGATGCACATTCTGTGATTGCCTTCTCAGTTTCATTAAATTTTATCCAGTATTTTTAGATATTTTGCTAATTTAAACAACTGACACCCAAGTTTTTTGAAATATGTTCTCAGAGATGTGTTGTAAATGACTTCCAGATGCTGCCACCCTGAGTTTTAGCTCATCCATCCATCATCTTTACCCGCTTCTTCTTTTTCGGGTCACGGGGGGGTCACAAGCAACCATTCACTCTCTCACTCACACACCTAGGGACAATTTAGAGTTTCCAATCAGCCTAACATGCATGTTTTTGGTCTGTGAGAGGAAACCGGAGTACCCGGAGAAAACTCACGCATGCACAGAGAGAACATGCAAACTCTATGCAGAAAGGTCCCAGTCTGGGATTTGAACCAGTAACCTTCTCACTGAGAGGCAGCAGTTCTACTGACTGCCCACTGTGCCACCCAGTTTTGGCTCAATATCTGTAAGATTGATCTGAGCCATAGTCATTTATGTTTGTTAATATCATTCAGCTGTGGCGGCCATTTTCCAACAAGTCCGAAAGGTAATCAGAAAACAAAACAATGTATTTTGGTGCTGATAGTGTGTCTTGCTACATTTATGTGGATTTTGCATTGACTTCCATTAATTTTTCATTCATTTGTTTAGCCTAACACTGACCCTTACTCTAAACCTAAGCATTACCAGTAGGCTACTGTGCATACATTACCAGTACATACGTAACCTATCCATCCTCAATTCCAATGGTGGGATGTAAGTGTAGGTGCACAGGGCAGAAACAGGAAACTCGTTTGTTGGAGTTGGTAAGGAATTAAAAAAATTCTGATGGATAATTGATAATTGACAAACATTCTTTGGACTTTGGAACTGGCGGAAACTGGTATGTGAATGGTTTGGATAGAAACACAGGTAGGAGACGAGACAGACATGGATTTTGAGGCCCCCTCACTGTCCGTTTTTAAAATCCATCTGAAAACTCATCTCTACTCATTGGCCTTCAACCCAACTGAGACTTGATTTTACTTCATTTTGGGGAAGCATGATGGCACAACTGGTATAGCTGATGCCTCTCAGCGAGCAGGTCCCTGGTTCAAATCCCGGTCCGGGGGCCTTTCTGGGTGGAGTTTGCATGTTCTCTCCGTGCATGTGTAGGTTTTCTCCGGGTACTCCAGTTTCCTCCCACAGTCCAAAAACATGCATGTTAGGCTGATTGGTAACGCTAAATTGTCTCTAGGTGTGAGTGAGAGAGTGAATGGTTGTTTGTCTCTATGTGTCCTGTGATGGACTTGCGACCCGTCCAGGGTGTACCTGCCTGCCCCTCGCATAGTGATTGTTGGACATGGGCACCGGCGACCCCCGTGACCCAAAATGGAAGAAGCGGGTAAAGACAATGGATGGATAGATGGATGGATGAATGGATGGATGGACAATGGTAGGTAGAGGGAGAGGACGAGGAATAAATAAAATGGAGGAAGGGACGAAAGACAGCCAGGGTAATAGAGAGTTGGAAGGGAGCAGCTCAGATGAAGAAAGGGTAGTAAGAAGAAAAGTAGTGAGAGAATAATTTAAAATATATTAAAAATTTAAAAAATGAGGAAGGGCTGGGTAACATAAGCCTCATTCTGATATTAAAAGAAATAAAGAAGAAGATAGGGGATGTAGAAATGGTGAATATGTTAAGAGATAGAAACTTATTAGTGACTTGCAAAACTGAAGAACAAAAAAAAAGGCTTTACATGTTTACATCTGTAAAAGAATGGTCATAGAAAGAAAGATAATAGGAGAAAATAAAATGGTTCACAGAGTGATATATGGTATTCTAGTAGAAGAAGATTTAGATGAAATAAAAAGGAATATTGTTGGTGCACAGGTACAAAACTTTAAAAGGCTACCAAGAACTGTTAATGGGGAAAGTGTAAGAAGTTTATCAATAATGATTGAGTTTGATGAGACAGTCTTACCAGCAAACATAAAAATAGGATATTTGAGTTTTCAAGTTACTGCTACACGTGCCAGAGATACATTGCAGCAGCATGCAAAGGAAAACAGAGATGTCCAAAGTGTGGGGAAGATCACAGAATAGAAGAACGTAAAGAAGAAAAGGAGAAGTGTTGTAACTGTGGAAGCCAACATAGAGTTACATATGGGGGGTGTGAAGTGAGGAAAACAGAAAAAGAAATCCAATAGGTTAAAATAACTAAAAACACCACATATGCAGAAGCAGTCAAAAGTGTAAAAGAACAATAGACAAGAGAGACAGGACAAACAGAGACAAAACCTCCAACAAAGTACAGTACCAGTAAACAACAAACAGAGGAAAACATCACAATGCCAGTTGAAAACCTGATATTATTCGTAACCTATGTTGTCAACTGCACTGACCAAGCCAAACGTAAAACAGAGAAAATTAAAATAATTATAAGAGGAGCTGAAAAGTTTTGGGAGTTCAAAGAGTGATCTTGGGAACACATTAACAAAAAGCTGGAAACCGATGGGAGACCAGGAACACCAGGTGACAATATATGATTATACTACAATGGAATGCTAGAAGTTTCATTGCTAATGGACAAGAACTTAAAGGTTATGTTGTATATTTATATATTATAACTCGAAATCAGATTAACTTCACAAACAGTATCATCAAACAAGAACTGATGAAAGAATCGCAGACAAGATGGGATGTAAAAAGAAAAGAGAGATGGTTTAATAGGATCAAAAAGACTAGGAGAAACGAGACCTGGAAGAAGGAGCAGAAAGGAGGAAAGATTAATAACCAGACTAAGATTTGGACATACAGGACTTAATTATTCACTATTTCAAATAAAGAAACACAACACAGGAAAATGTGAGCACTGTGGACAGGATGAAACTATACAACAAGCTCGTCCATGCTTTTGTCTCCTCCAGGCTCGACTACTGCAACTCCCTGTTTATTGGAATCCCTGGCAAAAACCTTCAGAAACTTCAATATATTCAAAACAGTGCAGCAAGGATCTTGTTGAGAGTTCGTAAATTTGAACATATTACGCCCATTCTCCATAACCTTCATTGGCTTCCTGTCGCCTACAGAATTCAGTACAAAACTGCTCTCATTACACATCAATGCTTACACGGAACTTCACCAGATTATCTGAAGGATATTCTTCATTCCATACTCATCCACCCGTTCGCTGCGGTCACAGAACAGCAATCTCCTTCACATTCCGAGAACCAAATTAAGGACCATGGGAGACCGGGCTTTCAGTGTGGCTGCCCCCCGCCTGTGGAACTCTCTTCCTGACTGTCTAAGAGCCCCACAGTCTGTGGTTGACTTTAAGAGCGACTTGAAGACCTTTCTTTTCGACCAAGCATACTCTACCTCCTCATGATTCTACTTTTGATCTTAGCTGATATTGTTATTGATTTTAATTGTTTTATTA
Source organism: Garcialebias charrua (assembly GCA_038048925.1). Taxonomy (NCBI): domain Eukaryota; kingdom Metazoa; phylum Chordata; class Actinopteri; order Cyprinodontiformes; family Rivulidae; genus Garcialebias; species Garcialebias charrua. Next base: position 30,166 of record JBBPBX010006243.1, read on the forward strand.
TTTGTTTTATTGACATTTAATTCTGTTGCTCCTTGTAGCACTTTGAGATTTTCATTAATGAAAAGTGCGTTATAAATTGAATTCATTATTATTATTATTATTAACATGTTATACAGGAATGCCAAAAATATGAGCAAGAACACAGATATATGAAGAGAGAATTTGAAAAGATAAAAGAAAAGTTCAACATAACAGATGCACTACAAAACAACTTAGAGAGCAAACATATACAAATTATATTTAGATATTTTAAGAAAACAAAGTTGATTCATGGAATTTGAAATACATCTAGTTTAACCATGCAAAAAAAATATTTCTTTTTTTTTTTTCTCTCTTTTGTTTTCTATTGTTTATTGTTTGTTTGTTTATTGTTTAAGGAAATTCTACCATTGCTGTTCATTGTTCTTTAGTTTTAGCAGGTCGCTTTCGTAAATGAGCCCATGAGGTTCAAAAGATTTACCTGACTAAATAAAGGTTGAATGAATGCATACACATAGTTATCCCATGATGAGCCACACTCCATACCAGTGGAGGTAGTAATGCACAACTACAGTTTTTTGCCAACCGCCATTAAACCCATAAAGAAGAAGAAGAATCTAAAAAAGCTAAGTCTGGTCCTCTGGACATTCAAAAAACAAAACAAAACAAAGCAAAAAAAAATTGTAGAAACGTTTCGTCTTTCGTCCGAAAGACTTCCTCAGTCTGAGGTGCTGTGTTCAGCTCAGTCTTATAAATAGCACCATCTCACAGTGTTACACAACCAGTTGGCTGATGACAGCCAAAACCAGCTGCTCACATGATCAAGGAGGACCATCAGCCTAAAGATGGATTGTTAGCACCCTGATGGTTGTTTGCTATTCACAGAGGGCTGAGTGATACTAGCAATAACAGCATTGTAAGAGGGGGACAGTTGAACCCGGAGGCCTCCACCCCTGTTTAATGATGGACGGTTTCTTTTCACAAAGATGGCCTCCTTTACTCCTCTCTCAAACCATCGTTCCTCTCTATCAAGGATGTGAACATCTTCATCCCTGAAAGAGTGACCGCTGGCCTGGAGATGAGTGTAGACCACAGAGTCCTGACCTGATGATGTTGATCTTCTGTGCTGGGCCATCCTTTTGGCCAGTGGCTGTTTAGTTTCCCCGATATAAGACTGATCACAGCCCTCCTGACACTGAACAGCATACACAATATTACTCTGTTTGTGCCGGGGGACTGGATCTTTGGGATGAACCAGTCTTTGCCGTAATGTATTTTGGGGTTTAAAAGCCACTGGGACGTTGTGTTTAGAAAATAAACATCTCAATGTCTCTGAAACTCCTGCAACATATGGAGTTTCATCAGGCTCCATCAGGTAAATAAATAAACTATAAACTGCGTCTCATTCCAACATTAAGGCAGCTAACGTTATACTCCGCTTAAAGCGGTAAGTCAGCTCAAATACAAACACGATGCTAATGTTAGCTCATATTTTTTTCTTAGGCAAACTACCTGAAATGGCTTCACAGTGTTCACCAGTGTCCAAGGTAAATACGTCAGTGTAACTGAATGAAGAGTGCCACAGAACAGTTACAGCATATGTTGTGAAAAGGTTGCATCCCTTTTCAGATGTGGATTCAACTCCTGCCATGGATTGCACTTACATTGCACTCAGACACATTATAGTTAAGCAAATCCAACACTTATTAACATTCTTAATCCATTTAAAGTTCTCTCAGTGTCTTTTTAAAGTAATAATAACTGATACTGTTATTGATTTTAATTGTTTTATTATTTGTTTTATTGACATTTAATTCTGTTGCACATTGTAGCACTTTGAGATTTTCATTAATGAAAAGTGCGTTATAAATTGAATTCATTATTATTATTATTTTAAAATGTTTTAATGTCTCTAGTTTTCATTATTTCTCTTTCATTCCATTATGAGTGAAAGTCACAGTTTGAAGAATTATTGAATAGGTTAGTTAGGCAATAACAACAGAGCTAATAATTGTATACATTCTCAGTCTTAAAAATGATTTAATAATCTCTTTTTACTGATAATACTGATAAACCTGTTGTTTGTTTAGGAACCTCCCTGCAGTCTGTCCAGAAAGTCTCCACTGGAGGAGCTTTTTGCTGAGCAAGAGGCACAACATAATGTCACAGCTCCATGTCCATGAAGAAACAAATGGAGAGAGGGCTGCAGATACCAGGACATCCCACCAGCTGTTCTGTCTGAGGATCCTGCTGCTGGTGGTGGAACCAGGTTAGCCCATCAGTGGGAGCTCAGTAACATGACTGCAGCATCAGACACTGGACAATATTATATGTATAATAATAATATATGTTGGTGAGTCCTCCATGTTGGCTCTAATCTGCCCTGTGAGAAATTCATAGTAAATGTAACAAAAAGGAAAAAGTTCATAGCATTAAATTCAAACAGAAGTTCAAATTATTTCATCCTGAAATAACTCTGGCTAACTACTGTAGCTCTTTTATAACATGGAGTTAAACTCAAAGTAGTCTCCTCAGATAAATAGTGTTACCATTATTTTTATATTAAAGTTTCTGTTAACTTATTATTTTATATTAAAGTTTCTGTTAACTTGTTATTTTTATATTTGATTGTTTCCGTTCAGTGCCCTGAGACAACTTCTGTTGTGACTTGGAGCTATACAGTATAAATAAACTGAACTGAATTGAATTGACATGTCTTTTTTTACCCCGCCTACAAAAAAAAATCGGAATCGAGAATCGAAAATAATCGGAATCGAAACGAAGAATCGGAACCGGAACCGGAATCGCTCAAATTCAAACGATGCCCAATCCTACTTTTGGCACATATGCGGGGTTTGGACGCAGGGTGACCTTTGACCCATCCTGAGCAAACTGGGTGCACAGGTGATGGACTGACAGTGCATGCAGGTCACCCACACGCTTAGCCGAGCACAGAGCTAAGAGCAACGCGGTCTTGTAGGACAGCAGGTCAATCTTAAAGGGATTGTGACATGATGTTGGAAATTAGCATATTTGTCACAACATATATATCTTGTATCATTCAGCTCTGTTCGTTTTTTGCAAAATAAATTATAAATATATTAAAATTTCATTACAAGTTATGGTAATTTTTTCGCTGGGATACGCCCTTAGAAATCCGAGATTTTCCGCAAACGTCATCGTGACGTGCCCGTGGGGAGGCGTTGCCCCCAGTGGCGGCCACCACTAGAGGGCGCTAGGGGCGCCGCCCCTCCTTGGAACTGCAGCTCTTCATCATTTGAAGATTTAATTTTTTTTTATAAAAGTGAAATAATAAAATAAAAATATTTCGAAATGCATGCATGTATACGGAAGTGCATTGCATTCAACCATGAAAATATTTTTTTGGAGCTTATGTAGTAAAAACGTGATAATTATGTAGTAAAAACGTGATAATTATGTAGTAAAAACGTGATACTAAGTAGTAATAACGTGATACTATGTAGTAAAAACGTGATACTATGTAGTAAAAACGTGATAATTATGTAGTAAAAACGTGATACTAAGTAGTAAAAACGTGATACTATGTAGTGAAAACGTGATACTATGTAGTGAAAACGTGATACTATGTAGTGAAAACGTGATAATTATGTAGTGAAAACGTGATACTTATGTAGTTAAAATGCGATACTAATTCAGGAGGAGCGTTTCCTTTAAATAGAGTAGACCTGCAGACTTCCACATATGTCAGATGGGACAATGGTTAAGACCGTTGCCTTTCATGCAGATGACGCAGGTTCGAGTCCAACCTGGTCTGACTGATTTTTTTTTTCTTCTTTGGATTATTTATATAATAATATTTATGCTGAAAATACTTTGCTTATCAGCGTGATTNGGTGCTGGACTGGCCTACCTGCAGTCCAGACCTCTTACCAATAGAAAACGTTTGACATGTGATGAAACAGAAATCCAGAAAAGAAGACCAATAACTGTAGAACAGATATACATCAGACAAGGAACAACATCCCCTCCAAAAACTTGTACAACTGGTCGTCTCAGGCCCATGATGAAAAGAAGAAGGCATTCACAGTGAGAAACATGGACCTGCTTGAACTTTTCTTCAGATGTAGTGATGCCATAAAATTATTTTTTTTCCTCTTAAAACTGAAAAGTTTCTTAGTTCAAACATTTGATATGTTTACGTTATTCCACTGTGAATAAAATATGGGTTTATTAGATTCATAATTTATTGCATTCTGTTTTTGTTTACATTTTACACAATGCTCCAACATTTTCAGAATGAGTGTTGCTTTTAGAAAATAGCATTTATTTGAACTTTTTGAAGAAAAACACCCAAACCTCTATGTGCTTCAGCAAAGATGTCTCAGACAGAACATGCCAACACGCATTGATCACGGTTCAGAGAATAAATGCAACCTTTAAATCCATTTCCATCCACACAAATACAGTGTCAGTCATAAAGCTGTTTTTTTTTTTTTACACGTTGGGATCTAAATTAGGCTCCACATGATGATTTCCAAGCAACAGGCTCATCAGACTGACTACATGTAGTTAGTGAAATTCAACATTTTGGTCCATCAAGCTTTCAGAGCTAAAGTTGCATCTTTGTTATCAGAGTTAGGTACTTTTTAATGCCGGACACTGGGGGAAGTGACTGAACTCAACATTTCTGTACAGTTGTTTGAATTTCTGATCAGTTTGAACAACAAAATGACAGAAGAAGCTTTAAGGATACTGATTATTGTTTTTTTACGATTGTTTTGTCCCACGATGCACTGTGGTTAGGGTTAGGTGATATGCTATTTTATTTTTATCAGCCAGTTCAACAAACGATTGCCACAAGTACCAGCATGCTTTTGTTGTTGTTGGTTTTTTTATTTTTGGTGCGGGGTATGAACAGTCAGCAATCCTTGTTTCTGTACAACTGTAGATGACATGTTTTTTGGCAAGAACAGTGACTGATTTAAACTTATTTTGATTTGAAACCATAGTATGAATTTTGACAAACCATAATATGAATTTTGACAAACCATAGTATGAATTTTGACAAACATCACATTCATTCAGTTCAGTCCAGTTCATTTATAAAGCTCCAAGTCACAACAGAAGTAGTCTCAGGGCTCTGAACAGAAACATTCATATACATAAAAAATAAGTTAACACTTTTTATCTGATCTGCACATCCAGCTGCTGATATCTGGAGCTTCAGACAGTTTTGTCACGCTGAATGCAAGGATGCAGTTAACTTTTAATATGATGTAATATTACAACGACAAAATAGTTTTGAATGTTGGAGCCTTCCAGAAAAAGCTTGTAATAGAGCCCAACCGACAATTTAGGCCGATATAGACATTTGGGGACCAATCATATCGGTGATAATTGTCCATTATGCGCCAATATAAACACTTCTAATTTTCATACTAAAATGCTTGAACCAGCTGTAATTGTACAATGAATCCAGCAAAGGGCGCATGAAGACAACTTTCAAGTCACAGCCGTTCACTTAAGTTTCACTTTCAGCACAGATGAAGCAGGGAGCAATACAGAACATGGTAAGGTAAGTTTATTTTAACTGATCTGTAAAATAAATCAACAATAAATTCTCTTCAATCCTCCAACCTGCTTGTCATTGGTTACATGCCTCTCAAGTTAGCAAGCTAACATTTAGATAACCTAGCATAGGCTATTGCCTGTAAAACTTTATCCAGAACAATAAATCTAATTTTATTTATTTATTAACCTTTATTTAACCAGGCAAATCCCATTGAGATCACAGATCTCTTTTGCAAGGGAGGCCTGGGCCTGAAGGCAGACTAATATGCATTTTTTGGACTGTGGGAGGAAACCGGAGTAATAATAATAATACAGTAATAATGAAATGGTAAATGGAGCTTATTTATATAGCCCTTTCCAGCCCCCTATGAGGGGCCCCAAAGCGCTTTACAATACCAACCATCCACCCATTCATACACCGGTAGCGGCAGACTGCCATGCAAGGCGCTTTCCAGTCCTACCGGGAGCAACTCTTAGGGAGCAACAGTCTGTTGCTCTCTGGGAACAACAACTTCATGAATTTAATTTATAATGCACTTTTCATTAACAAAAATCTCAAAGTGCTACAAAGTGCAACTAAAATCAAATATCAAATAAAAACAAGTGATAAAATCAAGTAAAATCAATGATAAAACAACAAAAATCAATAATAAAATCAATAAAAAATAATGATATCAACTAAGATCTAAGATAAAATCATGTGGAGGCAGAATAGGCTCGCTTAAAAAGAAAAGTCTTTAAGCCTTGTTTAAAGTCAACCAGTGACTGTGGAGCTCTCAGGTAGTCAGGGAGGGAGTTCCATAGGCGGGGGGCAGCCACACAGAATGCCCGGTCTCCCATGGTCCTTAATTTGGTTCATGGAATGTGAAGGAGATTACTGTTCTGTGATCGTAGAGACCGGGTGGATGAATATGGAGCAAGAATGTCCTTTAGATAATCTGGTGAAGTTCCGTGTAAGCATTGATGTGTAATGAGAGCAGTTTTGTACTGAATTCTGTAGGTGACAGGAAGCCAATGAAGGTTATGGAGAATGGGTGTAATATGTTCAAATTTACGAGCTCTCAATAAAATCCTTGCTGCACTGTTTTGAATATATTGAAGCTTCTGAAGGTTTTTACCAGGGATTCCAATAAACAGGGAGTTGCAGTAGTCGAGCCTGGAGGAGACAAAGGCATGGACGAGTTTCTCAGCATCAGAAAAAGTTAGAGATGGGCGAAGTCTGGAGATGTTTCGAAGATGGAAGAAGCAAGTTTTAAACAGAAGCTTAATGTGATTTTCAAATGTAAGATGAGAGTCCATTTTTATTCCAAGATTTGTAACAGAGGTGGAGAGGGGGATGTCTTGTCCAGAGAAGGAGATTGTTGTTATAGTTGATGTTTGTACCTGGTGAGGGGTGCCAATCATTATGGCCTCAGTCTTGGAGCAGTTTAATTGAAGAAAGTTCTGATTCATCCATGCCCTCATTTCCTCCAGGCAGGTAGAGAGGGCAGTGAGTGAAGATGGAGATGACAAGGTGGAAGATGATGATGATGCTCCAGTCCTGATGTAAAGCTGTGTATCGTCGGCATAACAGTGAAAAGAAATGTTGAACTGATTAATAATTTGAATTAAGTTAATGGGACAATTCTGAAAGCCAAGGTCTGTTTTTTGTACTTTCTGGCGGATCAAAATTCAAAAGCAATTTCTGAATTTTATTTAACATTTATTTGCTCTTTTCAAATTATTTCAGTGACCATTGTTTTTTGTTGTTGTTGTTGTTGTTTTTCACAAAAGGACAAATTAATTGACGTTGGTAACTTAGCTAAAATGCAGAGTAAAATATTGTTGATGATCGTTTTTCCAGTCACCCAACCCTAGCGGTGATACAGTCAGACCTCCAGTGTCACACATCAATGGCTGCTCAGATGGATCTAAGACGACAGCGGTCATTCTGTCAGGTCATGCTGCTCACGCCACCCGCTCGCAGGGAGCATGTTTGAGCCATCCAAAGCTCAGCAAGGCCGTGCAGCAAAAGCAAAAGTTGTTTGGTTTACCTGCATGTCTCTTTGGTTTGTGGATAAATTGATCACCTGGATTGGGAGACGGGGCCACGTCCTGCCCCTGTCTTGCTAGCATTGGATCATACTCCTTCCCGTCGTAGTTGGCGTCGAAGAACTTCTTAAACCACTGGACGAATTCAAAGTTGTCCTGGAATTTTCCTTTTACAAGCTTCTCTACAGGAATGATCTGGATAGCAGGAAAAGGAAATGTGAAACAACACAGAACTGGAGAAATGAAAGCTGAAACAGAGGCGTTTAAGATAAGCAGAATACTAGCTAATAGTTTAAAGTAGCAAAATGATACCTAAAACCTAAATGTGGAAAAAGCTTAGCTAAAAGTAACAACTAGTTAAAGCTACCGGTAGTACGGTAGTAGCAAAAGGCTATCTAAATGTTTAAATAAGCAGAATTGTAAAATAGCAGTATGGTAGCAAAAAGTTGTGATATAAAAAGGTACTGAAGAGAACGTTAAAAGTACCAAAAGAATAGGTAGAAGCTAAAAGTAGCAAAAGGCTGGTTTAAATCTAAACGAAGCAATATGATAGGTTAAAGCAAAATTTAGCATAACAAAATGTTAACAGACAAGTATGCTGAAGCAAATTTCTAAAATAACAAATTTTATGAAGGAGAGGAGCTTTTAATGCATTCCTACAAAAAATATCTGTAAATAGAATTAAATAAAAATAAAAACCCATCAAAGTTAGAAATATCAGAAGTAATGGTGCACATCTTCTAAAACAAACATTATTTATAGAAGGCTGGCTAAAATAGCACAAAATGTGCAGAAGTAATTATAAAAATGCAGGAACAACTGTGCGAACGCTGAATGAGCATTCACAAAATTATAAAATACATGTAGGAGCTACTAAATGATCTCTGGTTTAAAGTAATTTAATTAAACGTCGGGTACAATAGAAGGACTCTAACCTTGTCGACACCCATCCTTTTAAAAGCTGCTTGAAGGACTTTAAAGTTGTGTATAGATTCATGCTCTAGTTTCGCTTGAAATTTGACCTTCTTCAGAAGGACACACCCCGGAAACAGCATGTCCATGAACTGGCAGTACGCTGCTCCTGGAAAACACAAGGAGACACAAATTTGTTCCTGATTTCCTTTTCGATAGAACTCCCCCATGAATAGGTCTGAGCTCACCTGAGCAGAGCTGCTCGATCTTGGTGTAGGTGAGATGCAAGGAGTCGTTGACCCATGCCAGCATGTCATGTCGACTGAGGTTGTCGATGGACACAGATGTAGAGTGGACGTTCACTGCCATTCTTCCCTGAGACAAACAACAGAATTCATTCATTCATTCAACATTTATTTAAACAGATAAGTCACATTCAGCCTCGAAGACTCATTTACAAGTGAGATCTGTTGGACAGACAATAAACGTGGTGAAAAATGACACATAGGGTTTGGAGACAATTTAATCAAGCTGAGCCATCCATCCATCCATCCATCCATCCATCCATCCATCCTCTACCGCTTATCCGGGGTCGGGTCGCGGGGATAGCAGCCTAAGTAGGGAGGCCCAGACTTCCCTCTCCCCAGCCACTTGGAGCAGCTCCTCTGGGGGAATCCCAAGGCGTTCCCAGGCCAGCCGAGAAACATAGTCCCTCCAGCGTGTCCTGGGTCTTCCTCTGGGTCTCCTCCCAGTGGGACATGCCCGGAACACCTCACCAGGGAGGCGTCCAGGAGGCATCCTAACCAGATGCCCGAGCCACCTCAACTGGCTCCTCTCGATGTGGAGAAGCAGCGGCTCTACTCCGAGTCCCTCCCGGATGACTGAGCTTCTCACCCTATCTCTAAGGGAGAGTCCAGACACCCTGCGGAGAAAACTCATTTCAGCCGCTTGTATCCGAGATCTTGTTCTTTCGGTCACAACCCAAAGCTCATGACCATAGATGAGGGTGGGAACGTAGATCGATCGGTAAATTGAGAGCTTTGCCTTTTGACTCAGCTCTCTCTTCACCACGACAGACCGGTACAGCCCGCTTCACCTATCCGCCTATCGATCTCACGCTCCAGTTTTCCCTCATTCGTGAACAAGACCTCGAGATGTTGTGTTCCATCTGAAGCTTGAACATCTGAAACATACAATCAACGACTCTGTTCAACAATATAACATCACTTGGCAGCCATTGCTTTTATATTTTCAGACAAAGTTCTCATGAGTATATAGCCCTCCCACCCCTCCCTCTTCCCCTCCCTTTTAACGTGATGTCAGCACCTGTTATCATTCTGTTTTGTTTTTGTTTTGGTATGTTTCATTGTTGTTCATATGTGTTTAAAACGAATAACAAGATAACAAGACCCCGAAATACTTAAACTCCTCCACTTGGGAGAGGGCTTCCTCCCCGCCCCGCCCCGGAGAGGGCATGCTACCCTTTTCCGGCTCAAGACCATGGCCTCGGATTTGGAGTAACTGATCCTCATCCCGGCCGCGTCACACTCGGCTGCAAACCGCTCCAGTGAAAGTCAAAATCAACTTTATTGTCAAAACTGCGATATATACAGGGCATACACAGGATTGAAATTGCATTTCTCTCAGACCCCGGTGCAACAATAACCATTCAAACATTAAAACATTAAATAAACATAAGCAGAAAATGAAATAATAAAAGTGTGATGCTGTCCTGAGTTTTAGCATAGTAGTAAAAGTATAAAAAAAGTATATCTATAAAATAAAATGAAGGTTCTGACATTGACTGCTGTTGAAAGCTGTAGATCATGTAGATCACGACCTGATGAAGCCAATAGGACCACATCATCTGCAAAAAACAGAGAAGTGATTCTAAGGCCACCAAAACGGATCCTCTCAACACCTTGGCTGCGCCTAGAAATTCTGTCCATAAAAGTTATGAACAGAATCGGTGACAAAGGGCAACCTTGGCGGAGTCCAACTCTCACCGGAAACGAGCCTGACTTACTGCCGGCAATGCGGACCAAGCTCTGACACCGGTCGTACAGGGACCTAACAGCCCTTATCAAAGGGCCTGGTACCCCATACTCCCGGAGTACCCCCCACAGAACCCCCCGAGGGACGCGGTCGAATGCCTTCTCCAAGTCCACAAAGCACATGTAAACTGGTTGGGCAAACTCCCACGCACCCTCCAGGACCCTGCTGAGGGTGTAGAGCTGGTCCAGTGTTCCACGACCAGGACGAAAACCACACTGCTCCTCCTGAATCCGAGGTTCGACTATCCGACGGACCCTCCTCTCCAGAACCCCTGAATAGACCTTACCAGGGAGGCTTAAGAGTGTGATCCCCCTATAGTTGGAACACACCCTACGGTCCCCCTTTTTGAATAGGGGAACCACCACCCCAGTCTGCCATGATTCATGTTTACTGTTGCACCGAGGGACTGAGAGAAACGCAATTTCGGTCCTGTGTATGTCCTGTACAGTACATATTGCAGATCTGACAATAAAGTTGACTTTGACTTGACTTTGACCACCCCAGTCTGCCAATCCAGGGGAACTGCCCCCGATGTCCACGCGATATTGCAGAGTCGCGTAAGCCAACACAACCCCACAACATCCAGAGCCCTAAGGAACTCCGGGCGAATCTCATCCACCCCTGGAGCCCTGCCACCAAGGAGCTTTTTAACCACCTCGGTGACCTCAGCACCAGAGATTGGAGAGCCCGACCCAAAGTCCCCAGGCTCCGCTTCCTCAGTGGAAGACGTGCCAGTAGGATTGAGGAGGTCTTCGAAGTATTCTGCCCACCGACTCACAACATCCCGAGTTGAGGTCAACAGCACGCCACCCCCACTATAAATAGTGTTGGTGGCGTACCTGCTTCCCCACCCCTGAGACGCCGGATGGTGGACCAGAATCGCCTCGAAGCCGTACAGAAGTCATTCTCCATGGCCTCTCCGAACTCCTCCCATGCCCGAGTTTTTGCCTCAGCAACCACCCGAGATGCATGCCGTTTGGACTGCCGGTACCCATCAGCTGCTTCCGGGGTCCCACAGGCCAAAAAGGCCCAATAGGACTCCTTCTTCAGCCTGACAGCATCCCTCACCGCCAGTGTCCACCACCGGGTTCGAGGGTTGCCGCCATGACAGGCACCAACAAACTTGCGGCCACAGCTCCGATAATCCGCCTCGACAATAGAGGCGCGGAACATGGCCCACTTGGACTCAATGTAGAACATCAGATGCTAAAAAGCTGCCATAACCAGTAATGAGACATCACATATTAACTCCACATTGTAGAAGCAAAATATGAACTCAGTGATAACAGAGTACAGTACTAGCATAAATCAATCCATCATCTTGTTCTGGACTCAGGTCTCGGGGGCAGCATCTTGAGCAGGGAGGTCCAGACATCTCTTTCCACAGCCACCTTTTTCAGATCTTCTGGGGAGGACTCCAAGGCAATCCCAGGCCACTGAGAGAAGTAGTCTATCCAGAGTGTCCTGGGTCTTCCCTGGGGTCTCCTCCCAGTCGGACATGCCTGAAGCACCTCCCTAGGGAGGCGTCCAGGGAATATCCTTACCAGATGAACCACCTCAACTGTCTCCTCTGGATGTGGAGGAGCAGTGGTTCTTCTCTGAGTCTCTCCTGATAACTGAACTTCTCACCCTGTCTCTAAGGTACTGTGGTGGCCATCTTGGTTAAGGTGACTACTGAAGTGATTCATGGGATATTTTGCTAACAGAGAGATAAAGAAGCACACAGACCAACAAAGGCAAAAACATTAATGCCATTAATAATAATAAAGTCAAAGTCAAAGTCAACTTTATTGTCAGAACTGCAATATGTACAGGACATACACAGGATTGAAATTGCGTTTCTCTCAGTCCCTCGGTGCAACAGTAACCATTTAAACACTAAAACACTGAAACATTTAATAAACATAAGCATAAAATAGTAAAAATGTAACACTGTCCTGAGTTTTTGCATAGTAGTATAAAAGTATGAAAATTTACACCAACACTAAAAAAACACTAAACATTTAATGAACATAAGCATAAAATGAAATAATAAAAGTGTAATACTGTCCTGAGTTTTTGCATAGTAGTATAAAAGTATGAAAATTTACACCAACACTAAAACACTAAACATTTAATGAACATAAGCATAAAATGAAATAATAAAAGTGTAATACTGTCCTGAGTTTTTGCATAGTAGTATAAAAAAGTATAAAAAGTATATCTATAAAATAAACTGAAGGTTCTAGCATTGACATTTGCAAAGAGTGGCAAAGCAGCATATGAGTTAATGTACACAGTATATGTATGAGGTAGTTGATGTTGGTATAGAGCACATATGTCAAGGTGGCGGCCCGCGGGCCAGATCCGGCCCGCAAAACAATTATTTATGGCCCCCTGGATGATATTTAATAACTATTAGAGCCGGCCCGCAAGTCACAGAACACCGGCAGCCGGCTCTCAGCTGTTAACAAGGTGAAATGTCCGCTGCTAAGCTTCATTCTAACTCCGGCTGAAGTGGTGGAGGTGACATGTCCGCTTCATTCTAACTCCGGCAGAAGTGGAGGAGGTGGGGGGTGGGAGAAGTGACGATATTCCAATGCGCAGCAACACTTTCCTCAGCCCTCCCCATCTTGTTTTCTCACAGACATAGTCTCGCGAGTTTTGGGTGCAGTGACTCACGAGACTTTAGGACAGCAGTGGAGCTATCGGTGCGAAGTAAACATGGATGCAGAACTAGCAAACAAGCAAACGAAAACTTATTATTTTCACACAGAGTGGGAGGAGGAGTATTTTTTTGTTTATTCTAATTCGAAGTCTATTTGCCTCATCTGTAATTCGAGCGTTGCCTTGCCCAAAAAGTGTAACTTGGAGCGGCATTTCAAGACGATGCACAAACTGTTTGAGACAGATTTCCCTCCTAAAAGTTGTTTATGGACTCAGAACATGCTGGAGCTAAAACACAAGCTTGCAGCACAGCAATCGATCTTCACTCAGCCCAGCACAAAAGGTAAGGTTGCTACGATCGCCTCCTACCGTGTTAGCTGCATCCTGGCTCAACATAAGAAGTCTTTCAGTGATGGAGAAGTTATGAAAGAAGCGTTTATTATTCTGCATTATTCACCTGGATTATTGATCATAAATCAGGATGTTATTCTGTGTTATTTACCTGGATTATTGAGCATGCATCAGGGTGTTATTCTGTTATTCACCTGGATTATTGATCATAAATCAGGATGTTATTCTTTTATTCACCTGGATTATTGAGCATAAATCAGGATGTTATTCTGTGTTATTTACCTGGATTATTGATCATGCATCAGGATGTTATTCTGTTATTTACCTGGATTATTGAGCATAAATCAGGATGTTATTCTGTGTTATTTACCTGGATTATTGATCATGCATCAGGATGTTATTCTGTTATTTACCTGGATTATTGAGCATAAATCAGGATGTTATTCTGTTATTCACCTGGATTATTGAGCATAATTCAGGATGTTATTCTGTGTTATTTACCTGGATTATTGAGCATGCATCAGGGTGTTAATCTGTTATTCACCTGGATTATTGAGCATAATTCAGGATGTTATTCTGTGTTATTTACCTGGATTATTGAGCATAAATCAGGATGGTATTCTGCATTATTCACATGAGTTATTGATCATAAGCGTTTATTGAGGCTTTATTTAATATTTTATTTAATTCATTTATTCATTCATTTAAAAGAGACAAAATAAAACAAATTCATGAAAAAAAAACATTGAATGAAAAGAGTGCAGAAAGAAGAAAAAAAACTTCTATCACCTCCTTATAATAAACATTGAACCAGTCCGGCCCTTGGCTTGTAGCAAATTTGTTTTTTTGGCCCTCGGTGTATTTGACTTTGACACCCCTGCTCTAGGCCATCTCAGAGTTTTAATTCAGGTTAAATGATCAGCTGGTGACTCCCAGTTTGAAATACGTTATTTAAAAGTGAATTGTGATCAGAAAGTTACAGGTTCAACTCCCCGCCATGCCCACTTGTCGTGGTGTCCTTGAGCAAGACGCCTAATCCCCAACTGCTCCACCTGGGTGTATCTGAGGTGTGATGGGTTAAATGCAGCAAACTTCTGCTGTGACTTGGCGATATACATACAGTATATACATACATACATACATACAAACACACACACCATAAATAAACTGAAGTGAAAATTGATTTGTTTGCCTGTTAACAGAGCACAAGTATCAACGAGCTAAACTTTCCACCCAAACAGGATTTATATCCAGACATATCCTGATCATCCAAACAATCCAAAAACCTAGCTTCTTCATCATCATCATCATCATCATCATCATCATCATCATCATCATCATCATCATCGGTGTGCGAGTTAACCCAGGATTTCTAACTCACACCAATTAAAATTGTGGATCAGCAGATGTCTCAAATAAACTAAAAGAGCAGTTAAATCCTCCAACTACAGTACATGTACTGTATTAGGAACTTTAATTTAGTTACAGTAAAAAAAAACAAAAATTAAAATAAAAAAAAAACTATGAAACCTGCCACTAGAGAGCGCAAGCCAGTCATCTTTTGTGCCGGTCCCGAACCCAGGTAAATGGTGAGAGTTGTGTCTGGGAGGGCATCTGACATAAAACACTTTTGTCAAAATTATAATGCGAGCTCATCTAAGCAGCACCATACTGGATCGGTCAAGGCCCGGGTTAATAACCACCGCCACCAATGCTGTTAATAATAATAATAATAATAATAATAATAATAAACTTTATTTGTATAGCACCTTCCTACAAAGTTGACAAACAGGGTGCCGGCGGAAATTGTGCTACGGTTAGTCGTAGACCAGGAAGAGGGAAACATGTCGATAAACGTAGAGAGCTGGCTGACATGATGCAGAGAAGAAAGGTAGATGTTTTATGTGTCCAAGAGACCAAGTGGAAGGGCAGCAAGACTCGCAGTATTGGAGCAGGGTTCAAACTGTTTTTCCATGGTGTGGATAGAAAGAGAAATGGAGTAGGAGTGGTCCTGAAGGAGGAGCTGGCAATGAATGTACAAACCAGATTCTAAAAAAGTTGGGACACTAAACAAATTGTGAATAAAAACTGAATGCAATGATGTGGAGATGGCAAATGTAAATATTTTATTCGTAATAGAACATAGATGACAGATCAAAAGTTTAATCTGAGTAAATGTAACATTTTAAAGGAAAAATATGTTGATTCAAAATTTCACAGTGTCAACAAATCCCAAAAAAGTTGGGACAAGTAGCAATAAGTGGCTGGAAAAAGGAAATTGAGCATATAATGAACAGCTGGAAGACCAATTAACACTAATTAGGTCAATTGACAACATGACTGGGTATAAAAAGAGCTTCTCAGAGTGTCAGTGTCTCTCAGAAGCCAAGATGATAAGAGGATCACCAATTCCACCATTGTTGCGCAGAAAGATAGTGCAGCAATACCAGAATGGTGTTACCCAGCATAAAATAGCAAAGACTTTTAAGTTATCATCATCAACCGTGCATAACATCATCAAAAGATTCAGAGAATCTGGAACAATCGCTGTGCGTAAGGGTCAAGGCCGTAAAACTCTACTGGATGCTCGTGATCTCCGGGCCCTTAAACGTCACTGCACCTCAAACAGGAATGCCACTGTCAAGGAAATAACAGAATGGGCTCAGGAATACTTCCAGAAAGCATCGTCAGTGAACACAATCCACCGTGCCATCCACCGTTGCCAGCTGAAACTCTACAGTGCAAAGAGGAAGCCATTTCTAAGCAAGCTCCACAAGCTCAGACGTTTGCACTGGGCCAGGGGTCATTTAAAATGGAGTGTGACAAAATGGAAGACTGTTCTGTGGTCAGATGAGTCACGATTTGAAGTTCTTTATGGAACACTGGGACGCCATGTCATCCGGACCAGAGAGGACAAGGATAGCCCAAGTTGTTATCAACGCTCCGTTCAGAAGCCTGCATCACTGATGGTATGGGGTTGCATGAGCGCTTGTGGCATGGGCAGCTTGCATGTCTGGAAAGGCACCATTAATGCAGAGAACTATGTTCAGGTTCTAGAACAACATATGCTCCATCTAGACGTCATCTCTTTCAGGGAAGACCCTGCATTTTTCAACAAGATAATGCCAGACCACATTCTGCAGCAATCACAACATCATGGCTACGTAGGAGAAGGATCCGGTACTGAAATGTCCAGCCTGCAGTCCAGATCTTTCACCTATAGAGAACATTTGGTGCATCATAAAGAGGAAGGTGCAACAAAGAAGGCCCAAGACGATTGAACAGTTAGAGGCCTGTATTAGACATGAATGGGAGAGCATTCCTATTTCTAAACTTGAGAAACTGGTCTCCTCTGTCCCCAGACGTCTGTTGAGTGTTGTAAGAAGGGGGGATGCCACACAGTGGTAAAAATGGACTTGTCCCAACTTTTTTTAGATTTGTTGACGCCATGAAATTTTGAAACAATATATTTTCCCTTAAAATGATACATTTGTGTTCTATTCTGAATAAAATATTAGATGTTTGCATCTCCACATCATTGCATTCATTTTTTATTCACAATTTGTTTAGTGTCCCAACTTTTTTGGAATCCGGTTTGTAGTAGAAGTGAAGAGAGTGTCAGACAGGGTGATGTGTCTGAAGGTAGAAGTAGAAGGTCTGATGCTAAACATCGTCAGTGGTTATGCTCCACAGGTTGGATGTGATGGGGAGGAGAAAGATACATTTTGGAAAGATCTGGATGAGAGTGGTGATTGGAGCAGACCTGAATGGACATGTTGGTGAAGGAAACAGAGGGGATGAGGAAGTGATGAAAAGGTTTGGTGTCAAGGAAAGAAACCAGGAAGGACAGATGGTGGTGAATTCTGCCAAGAGAATGGAAATGGCTATAGTCAATACCTATTTCCAAAAGTGGGAGGAACATAGAGTGACCTATAAGAGAGAGAAAGAGAGAAACGCAATTTCGGTCCTGTGTATGTCCTGCACTGTACATATTGCAGATCTGAAAA
>JBBPBX010006243.1:49140-69150 GCA_038048925.1 Garcialebias charrua
TTTTTTTTTCATTCATTCATTCAACCTTTATTTATACAGGCTAGCCTCGTTGAGTCACGGGGACTCATTTACAAGAGGGACCTGTCTCACTCACACCAAACAACCATCCACTCTCACACTCACACCTAGGGTCAATTTAGAGTCACCAATCAGCCTAACAAGCATGTTTTTTGGTCTGTGGGAGGAAACCGGAGTACCCGGAGGAAACCCACGCATGCACGGGGAGAACATGCAAACTCCACCCAGAAAGGCCCCGGACCGGGATTTGAACCGGCAACCTTCTCGCTGAGAGGCAGCAGCTCTACCAGTTGTGCCACCGTGCTGCCAAAGTTGGTTGATGGTAAACACTCCAAAACATGAGTTAACTTGTTTTGTAGTTATAAAAAATATTGTTTTGTCTAAATTACAAATTTTGCTCATTTTCAACAATTCATCCTTCTCTTCAGAAGAGAGATATTTAGTTAATCGTATCGTAATTTTAGCAAAATATTATGTCCACAAGATGAAATAATGGAGTGAAAAAAGCCCCTCATCATGGAATAATTTGGAGACTAAAAACATACATTGCATCTATAGAAAAGCTTACTTTAAATAATCAGAAGTTTAGAAAAACAATAACTATTTTTACAAAATTCTATCGTATTGTTTATTGTTACATATATCTTTGTTTAATTGTTGCTTTTTGTTTTCTTTTCTTGTAATAGATGTTCTGTATTATATTTTTGTACTATTGTCAAAATTTGGTTCAATAAAAAAAAATTGTTTTGTTGTTTAGTATTCTTTTTCTCTTTGTGTTTATTTTTTTATTTTATTTTTCAGACCCTCTGCTATTTATACTTATACAGGGGCGGCCGTGGCACAGTGGTAATGGCAGTCGACCTGCCTCCACCTTCATTTGCCCCACTCTGAGCCCTTGAGCGAGGCCTTCAACCTTCTGTCATCTGCTCCCCTGCAAGCTCTCTGCTCCACACAGAGGGCTGTGGTTGTGTCAGGAAGGGCAATGCATCCGACTTAAAAAAGAAAAAAACAATATAGTTAATGCACACATGCATAAAATCAGGCACCACACCCCCAAATAGTTTCATAGCTATGTCTTACAACTGCTTTTTATTGACTGTGTTAGGTACAGAATTAGTTGTAAATTAGTTTACCCTGTGAGCGTGGCATGCTGGGTGTTGCCAGGTATCTAAATGACTGCAGCGTTAGATTTGAACATTGTTCAGATTAAATGTATTTAAACAAACCATTTAGACCACAAACATTGAAAAATCCTGACTTTGAGCATCTCCATTAACAACAGCAATAAAGTAAATGAAACGAGGCAAGCATTGAGGTGGAACTCACCTCAGCTGTGTTGACTTGAAGAATCAATACATCGTATTTTCATTAAAACATGAATTAACTCAGGGGTGATTCTTTTTTTGCGGCAACATTTTGGCTTCAGGACTTTTGAAAATAAAAAGAGTAACATTTTAAGTTTTAAATGTTTTGTTACATCACTGACATGTTTAGCAATAAGAAATTAATAATGGTCAAGCTCAGGGCTGGATAAAATAATAATTACAGGTAATAATAATAATAATAAATTCAATTTATACCGCACTTTTCATTAATAAAAATCTCAAAGTGCTACAACAATAAAACAAGTGATAAAATCAAATAAAATCAATAATGGTATTAACTAAGATTAAAAACAGAATCATGTGGAGGCAGAATAGGCCTGCTTAAAAAAAATAAAAAAAAAAAAATAAAAAAATAAAGCAAGTGATAAAATCAAGTAAAATCAATAATACTATCAACCAAGATCAAAGATAAAATCATGCGGGGGCAGAATAGGCTTGCTTAAAAAGAAAAGTCTTTAAACCGCTTTTAAAGTCAACCAGTGACTGTGGAGCTCTCAGGCAGTCAGGGAGGGAGTTCCATAGGCGGGGGGCAGCCACACAGAATGCCCTGTCTCCCATGGTCCTTAATTTGGTTCGTGGAATGTGAAGTAGATTACTGTTCTGTGATCGTAGAGACCGGGTGGATGAATATGGTGCAAGAATGTCCTTTAGATAGTCAGGTGAAGTTCCGTGTAAGCATTGGTGTGTAATGAGAGCAGTTTTGTATTGAATTCTGTAGGTGACAGGAAGCCAATGGAGGTTATGAAGAATGGGTGTAATATGTTCAAATTTACGAGCTCTCAATAAAATCCTTGCTGCACTGTTTTGAATATATTGAAGTTTCTGAAGGTTTTTGCCAGGGATTCCAATAAACAGGGAGTTGCAGTAGTCGAGCCTGGAGGAGACAAAGGCATGGACGAGTTTCTCAGCATCGGAAAAAGTCAGAGATGGGCGAAGTCTGGAGATGTTTCGAAGATGGAAGAAGCAAGTTTTAAACAGATGCTTAATGTGATTTTCAAATGTAAGATGAGAGTCCATTTTTATTCCAAGATTTGTAACAGAGGTGGAGAGGGGGATGTCTTGACCAGAGAAGGAGATTGTTGTTAAAGTTGATGTTTGTATCTGGTGAGGGGTGCCAATCATTATGGCCTCAGTCTTGGAGCAGTTTAATTGAAGAAAGTTCTGATTCATCCATGCCCTTATTTCCTCCAGGCAGGCAGAGAGGGCAGTGAGTGAAGATGGAGATGGGGATGATGAGGATGATCCAGTCCTGATGTAAAGCTGTGTGTCGTCGGCATAGCAGTGAAAAGAAATGTTGAACTGATTAATAATTTGACCTAAAGGCAGCATGTAAAGGGAAAACAGCAGGGGCCCCAGAACTGACCCTTGAGGGACACCACAGGAGACACCGACTGTCTGGGAAGTGGCATTGCCAAGACTAACGCATTCCAGCCTATCGGAGAGGAAAGATTTGAACCAGTCCAGGACAGTGTCACAGAGACCGACCTCCACATGAAGACGGTGGAGGAGGATATTATGGTCCACAGTGTCGAAGGCTGCAGTGAGGTCAAGGAGGACAAGGACGGAGGGAGAGCCAGTGTCAGCAGCCATGAGGATATCATTTGTAACTCTCAGTAATGCAGTCTCAGTACTGTGAGCTACTCTGAATCCCGACTGGAACTTCTCGTACAGAGAGTGTTGTTGTAGGTGGTCCTGCAACTGAGCAGCAACTGCTTTTTCCAGCACTTTGGACAGAAACGGGAGGTGGGAAATTGGGCGGTAATTAGAAAAAATGTCGGGATCCAAATTAGATTTTTTCAGAAGAGGCCTAATGATGGCAGTTTTTAGAGGCAGTGGAACATGACCAGATTGTAGAGACTGATTTATTATTTGTGTGATTAATGGGCTTATTGCAGAGTGATTGGATTTTATGAGAGAAGAGGGGAAGGGATCCAGGGCGCAGGATGAAGGCTTCATTTTCTTTATGATGGACTCCACCTCACTCTGAACAACTTCATCAAAGCTGCTCAGGGACCCAGGATGCAGACGGGTAGATGGTAAACGAAGATCAGGGAGGTTGTGAAGCTGAGATCTGATGGTGTCAATTTTGTTTTTAAATGATGAAAGGAACAGGTCGCATTTTTGAACACATTCCTCAGAAGTTTGTTTAATGGGATTAAGTAGATGAGTTACTGTGGAGAAGAGCTGTTTAGAGTTACCAGGGCAGGTGTTGATGATGTTGGAGTAATACTTGGAGCGTGCTTCTTTAAGAGAATAGGCGTATGCTTTCTGATGTTCTTTGTATGCCTGCTTATGTACCGAGAGACCAGATGATTTTAGACGTCTCTCGATAACACGGTAATAATTACATGTATATGTGATTACTTTTTACCTGAATTTCCACCCTGTTAGGTCCTTGTTACACCTTGTTTGGTTCATAAGCCTAACAGGGTGGAACATAACAGGGTGGAATTTTTTTAGCTAATCTAGCTGTAGCTCTTTATGTGGTCAACATTTAGCTAGCTAACCTTCAACAGAATAGCAAACCTTTAATGACTAAATCTAATATGTTGTTTTTTAAATTCTACCAAATAAACATTTCCCACAATTTATCTTAACAGGGTGGAACTTTAAGGTTTACTTAACCATACAGGTTTAATATATTTAAGATTAAAAAAAGTAAGGAGAGAGTGACAGATGAAGCTTAACTTGTTTTCCATGGTTCCCTCCAAAACCAATTGATGTCTTCTTCTTGTAAATGGCTTTTATGGAATTGTAGTCTTTTGAGGGCAAAAAGGAACATTCTAACAGGGTGGAAAGTTACTGGGACATGTATAATATCAAGAAAATATCAAATAAAAAAAATAGTTTCAACAGATTCAGTTTCATAATAAAATAAGGTTTAGTCCAGTCAATCAAATTATTGAAGAAATTTCTTTTTTAATTTAATTTTATTGTTTAAACTTATTGAGGAAATATTTTACACTGCACTGCGGACACAATAAAATTGACCATCTATGTCACCAAAAAGGTGTGTAAAGTACAAAATAATATTTTAAATGCATTTCATTTATATTTGAATGATGGCAAACATCTAAGTGTATAATTAAAATACTTTGTTGTAAATATTTGGCACATTTTAGAAAAAAATCAGGGTGAGAAACATGCGGACATTGCCCCAAAAAAAGAATCACCCTCAGCGATCCTCAATTACAATTGTACCTCTCCATTCTCCAAACTACACTCCGGTTTAAAAAAAAAAAGAACAGTTTGAAATACAGACGTGAAAGAATTCAAATGATTTGTGAGATTCACCTCACTAAAAGTAAGATTTGACCCTGTTGAATTGGTACAGGGGAATTCACAATCTGAAAGTACTAACGTTTTATTAAGACACTACTCGTTTGTTTGAAAGAATATTATGTTTACATTATTTTAAATGTATTAATTATTCTTTTTTTTCCCTTGCGTTTTGAGCGTCGTTGCAATGCACACTACTAACCAGCAGGTGACAGTAAAATACCAATTTCTTGTTTGCCAACCGCCAAAAAAAAAAAGAATACTTTGTTTCTTTTTTTGCTTTATTAACAAAACAACAAAAAATATTAAGACACCACTCTTTTTGAAAGAATATTACGTTTATTTTTATTTATTTATTATTTTTCCTCGTTTTGATCGTCCTTGCAGTTCACGTTAATAAACAGCACGTGGCGGTAAAACACCAACGTCTTGTCTGCCACCCGCCAAAATAATCGAAGAAGAAGAAGAATTTGTTGTGGACTGTGCAAGTGTTCAAAGGGCGATGTTGTCTGTCCTCGCCAAGTTAGCTATCCCCAAATGTAAGTTACTGTGTAACTGATTTATTTTACATGTTTGTTGTGTTTTATTATTTTTAAATAGTGTCGTTTATGTATTAAAACGCACCTGTGTTGTCTCCAAAAAGAAATATTTAGTTTGTACACGAGCCAACCTAATGAAAGGTTTGTATCAATGTGAAACTTTAAAGTTTAGCTCATTTCTGCAGCTTTACTATGTCTGACTGACTGAAAGGGAACTGTATATTTCCTGATCAGTAGCAAAACACTTAAAGTGCGACTAAACCCAAAATTAACTTTTTTTAGCTGATAAACTCCCTAGAATGTGTTTAAAATGTTATCTAGCACTATGGCTGTGTTTATTCTCACATAATTGTGCATATCTGTGTAAATTGGCAATATTTGGTCTAAAAATGTGTTTACGGTAGTTCTATGGGTTGAACTGGTGGATTACACCTTAATTTTCTTATTTGTGCAAACGCTCATGTGTGACATGTCTGCTCATGTGTGATGTCACACAGGTGGTTCAAGCAGAGCCAATCCCCTGCAGAGATGAGAAGTGCATACCTTATATGGAAATGCTGCATTTCACTCCTGACAAGCGGTTTTATTTTTCTTTTCATTTTCATTTTTTTAGGCCTTTGGTTTTGGATGGAATGGGTGGAATAGATAAATACATCTACATGTTTATTCTTTGTTGTTGCTTGGTGTATGTTGTTTGCTAGAGGTTTAGTTTGCTTTAGGTTGTTGCAGGTGGAGGCGTAGCCTGGTTAAAACCAGACCCTTGTCCTTCACTTCGCTTTGTACTGGGTCTGGGACTTCTCTCATAAACAAGGATTTCTCCGGTAGATTTTTGACCGGACCAATCAGAGAACAGAAGGCGGAGTTTTGAACGACGTCGACTGACGTCGTCAGTTAAAATGGCTGCCGCCACGAAGGAATTTTCATGAAAACAAGGTAAAAAACTATTATTTCTTTGCTGAGAAAAAATATATTTTTTAGCTGACGTTATATCAGAAGGGTTCCTGAGCTTAACAGTTCCTAAATCAATTCACGAAATGGTCAAATCTGCTGGATTTAAATAGTTTCGGTTTGACATTTTCCAAACAGCCTCGGGTGCGCTACGAAAATAAATGATAAAAAAATCGAATTTTATCTCAAATGTTTAATCTAGGCCAACAGTCAGTAAATTAGAGCCATATAGAGCTGCTGACCAGCTGCTCCTGGTCATTCCACGGAGTAAGAGGAAGCTTCGAGGAGACAGGGCCTTCTCTGTTGGTGGCCCCAAGTTATGGAATGCTCTGCCTTTACACATTCGACAAGCTCCCTCACTGTCCATTTTTAAAACACGTTTAAAAACGCATCTATACTCATTGGCCTTCAACCCAACTGAGACTTGATTTTACTTCATGTTTATTGATTTTATCTGTTTATCTTGTCGTTTTATTGTATTTTAAAGTGAAATTTTAGTTCACTGTGTATTAGTTTGGTGGTCAGCGCTTTGTTTCAGCTGTGGCTGTGTTAAAGCGCTTTACAAATAAAGTTGATGATGATGATATAATTACACACTGGTAGCAGAAAAAAATATCCACCGAGTGGTTTCTGAGCTATTTATCTGATTAGCCTGGCCTCGCCAGGCTAAACTAACAAAACTCCGCCTTCCGTTCTCTGATTGGTCCATTCAAAAATCTATTGGAGAAATCGTTGTCTATGGGACCTAGTACGAAGCAAAGTGAAGGACAAGGGTCTGGTTTTAACCAGGCTAGTGGAGGCGTGAACAAAAGCACAACTCTACCTCCACCCCTCCTTGTCTCTCGACACACCTATTTTCAGGGAGATTTTGGAAGGAGGAGTTACCGTCTCAACCTGGGTTTAGTTTCACTTTAAGCTCCTAAAGATCAGTACATCTCAAAACGTGTCTTTCAATAACATTTAGTATTTTATTTTTTTAATTTTTTATTATTGTATGTGTAGCCGGGACGGGTGGGGTTAAAATTGAATACTGAAGTTTAAAAAAAAAAAGTTTAAAAATACTATTTTAAATAAATAAAATTGGTTAAAATGGTTGTACCTAAAAAGTTACCTTTAAAAGCACGCAGGCCCGTTTGCAGAGGAGGCTTGGGACAAGTTCACACACTGACACCAATTAAATTGCACAGTTGTTTGTTTAATTAAATAAAATCCTAAATTTAAAATATTCACAGTTTAAAAAGGCAGTCAACTCCAATTCACATTAAAAGTGCAATTCATGGCAGTACATTTAAAACAGGAAAATCACACACACACATACACACACACACACACACGCACACACACTTCCTACACCAAACCAGGAGTACTGTCACCTCCTGGAGGGATTCGGTAACAGTCACAGGACAGTTCAGAGTCCACCCTGGTAGGATCTGTCGTCCGGAAGAGACGCCACTCCAGCTGACGCCTGTTCAATTAGTGGAGCTGGACGTCAGTCGGCCCAACTCAGCCCGCAGGACGCGTGACGCAGCCCGCCCCACGCCGTCCAGACAGCGGGCACCAACACAGGACCAGTCGGCAGTCGATGGACAACCCAGGTGGAGGCAGAAAACCAGTCGGGACAGCAGTAGACGAACACCCAGGACAAATAGCCGACAGAAGGACGCCAAGGACAAAGAGCAGGGACTAAACAATTGCTGGGTTGCAATCACGTGACCCGGAAGTGGCGCGAAATTCAGATGCGGGGCAGGAAGTGATTTTCCCCAGTTCAAAACACAGCAGAATGGATTACAGCAAGTATGCCAAAGCCCTAAATAAACTGGCGAGGACGAGTTTTGGGTTAACCATTTAGGATCAAAAGAAGCTTTAAATGGTTGTCGACTTGTTTCTGCCCGGGTGAGTAGTGAGATGTATTATTTATTTAGTAATTAGCCTATGCTAACTACGCTATCGCTAATGCTAACAACAAGTTTAGTTAGCCCCCTGTTATTTCTATGTGCGTGGATCTACTTACAAATAATATATTTAGCTTCTGTAAAGCCAAATTCGTGCTGGAGTTGTATGTGTTAATGGATGGAGTCGTTTCATGTGACTGTCATGGAGCCAGGGTGTGTGAAATCAAGGTAAAATTTATTTCTCAAAAGGTTTGGACTACTGCACTGCAGACTTAGCTTTTTTAGATTTTTCTACCTGGATTATTGAGCATGCATTAGGGTACTGCACTGCAGACTTTGCGCACCTCACAGTATGAATGTTACAACTATAATTTTTTACTCAAATCTTTGTTGTTTGCATATTTCACAGCATGTAGCCGTAGTTTTGGGGATGGTCTTGCAGTTTGTGGGATGTTGCCTTGTTTCCAGTTAAAAAATGTGTGACCTTTCCATCACCTTTTAAAACTTAGTCCAGATTAATACATTCTTACCTGTGGAACACACCTGGTTGACAGAGACATAAATATAGTCTCATTTTCTAACATTGGTGTTGGATAGTGAAATGAGTGAAACACAATCTTTAAAAAAGTATCATATTGAAATGTTTTGGAGACTACCGTATTTATTTTTTATGTCTAAGTTTCATTGTCTTGTCCTTCAGTGCCCACAGAGCAAACAGCATGAAGTCGGTCTGAGGATGTGTGCTGGACAGCCTGGTTTTTGTCTTGTCGTCTCGTCAAGGTTGGAGATTCTGTACAACTGGATAGGAACCATCCTTATTACCATCAGCTCCAGGATCAGATTCACATTGTGGATGTACAATATTGTGATTTTGTAGTATGGAGTGAAAATGATATTTATGTGGAAAGAATTCTGCCAGATGACCAGCTGTGGGAAACAGCAGTTCCCAAAATTCAGCACTATTTTACACATTGCATCCTACCTGAAATCCTGGGACAGAAATCCACACGTGACTAACCAATCTAAGAATCAAGAATGTTATTTGGAGTAGTTGATGAAAGGAGTTTGAAAAGTTTATACAAATTTAAACAGTTGCTCTTTTTTTCCCCAAAAACATTTGTCACTACCATAACATGTTTCAGCTACACCTGTAGCAAGCACTCTGCAGAAGGGTCATGTGATGTTGTTACATGTCATGACAGCTGTTTTTTATTTACAATAATCTTAATTGAAAAGTTAAGTATGTTAAATCAAATGATATATTTAAATCAATATGAGATTAGCTTGTGAATTTCAAAGGTGTTCTAATATGTTAAATAACAGCACATACAAATGTCATATGTCACAAATGTTGCAAAATGAGTCTACTTCAGAAAAATGTTTTTATTTCAATAGCAAAACTCATGTCATTTTAACTGACCAATATTCACAAAGATTGGTTATGGAGTTCATTGAATAAATTAAAAATATTCAACCTTATTGGGTAAATTTTTTTTTTGTCTTCATGAACAATTAACATGTACAAATATGGTCTGTAACAGTATTAGTGATTTAATTTACTTTTGATTTACTTTAAATGATAAATACATGTATAATCATTTAAACTTAAAATATTTATATAAATATAGTTGATTGAATTACTTGTCGCTCAGGCCACTCTATTAAGAATTGTAATCTTTCATGGAGAACATGAATCGTTCTAAAACAAATTCGAGACACAGTGGCTTTTGACACATTAAATCTATAGGCAAGGTCTTGAAGCTGCAGATTTAATCTGAGATGCATAAGTATCATAATAAATTGCTCAAATTTGGAGAGTGCTGACAGTGATGACATGCTGATGTATAAGGTTCACAGAGCTGAAAAATTTGCATCAAAACTAAAAAGTTGGGCAGTCCCGTATAAAACTTTGTTTTATCGTTGTTCTGGAAGGTTTCAGGAGTAAATTTAGTCACTGAGACTTTTTCCTTAAGGTCGCAGATCTCAGTTGTGTAGCCTTTCACTGCATCCTCCAGCTTTGTGAGGTCAACCATGCTTAGATCCGTCTGGCATTCTGCATCTGCAAATATTTAATTATTAAAAATTACGTTCAGAAATTCTATAAATAAATAAATAGTATTTTTATTTATTATTATTTTACCTTTGAATCGTTCGTTTTCAGGGGCTGGTAAGCTTTCTTCACAGAGCTCATCTTCCAGACTGTTGGCCTCCTCAGTGCAGAGAAGCTTCCGGGCCTTAGCTCTTTCCCTGCGCCGGAGGGATGCTTCTGTTTGTGGCCACTCGTTACTTCTTTGGTACCCCAGGTTAACAGTGGGGGCCCAGTCTTGGGAATGTACATCACCTGCTGCACTCGGACAACCTAAATATAAGACACCACTTTAAAGTAAAACACGTAAATCTCCTCCGTGGTCCACACTGCTCTCACCCACCTGGATCAGAAGGACTCATACGTGCGTCTGCTCTTTGTGGACTTCACATCTGCCTTCAACACCATGATCCCCCAAACTCTGATAGACAAACTATCCACACTTGGACTAAGCCCCTCTATTTGTAACTGGGTCTTAGACTTCTTAACAGACAGACCACAGTCCGTGAAGATCCACAACTTCTCCTCCTCCACCATCACCCTCAGCACTGGCTCTCCTCAAGGATGTGTGCTGAGCCCTCTTCTGTTCACTCTGCTCACATATGATTGTACAGCCACACATCCAGGCTGTCATATTGTTAAGTTTGCAGATGATACAGCTGTGGTGGGATGCATCACAGATAATGATGAATCCAGCTACAGACAGGAGGTGGAACATCTGGAGAGCTGGTGCAAAGAGAACAACCTTCACATGAATGTGAAGAAGACGAAGGAGATGATTGTGGACTTCAGAAGGAACAAACACACCCACACCCCACTGTATATAGGTGGATCTGCGGTGGAGGTGGTCTCCAGCTACAAATACCTGGGTGTACACTTGAATGATAACCTCAGCTGGAGCAATAACACCACCAGCCTGATCAAGAAAGGTCATCAGAGACTCTACTTCCTCAGACGGCTGAGACGAGCCGGTCTGAGAAGCCCAGTCCTCACCTCGTTCTACAGGTGTGCAGTGGAGAGCGTCCTGTGCTCCAGCATCAACGTGTGGCATGGAGGCTGCACAGTTGCAGAGAGAAAAGCTCTGCAGAGAGTGGTGAAGGCTGCACAGAAGTCTGTGGGAGTCAGTCTCCCCACCATCACAGACATTTACACCTCCAGATGCAGAAAAAGAGCCACCTGCATCATGAAAGACCTCACTCACCCAGCACACTCACTCTTTGCACCACTCCCCTCGGGACGGAGGTTGAGGAGCATCAAATGTAGAACCACTAGACTGAGGAACAGCTTCTACCCTGAGGCTGTCAGACTCATGAATAAATAAATAATAAGAATAAACACTGCAAAATGTCACATCATACTGATACTGATCTGTTTCTTGTTGCTGCGTTCATCTGTGACCATCTGCTCATGTTCGTGCTGCTGTTTATAATGATGTTTTTCTACTACATTAGGGCTTAGTGTATTACTAGCTGATGTCTCTCTTAGTTAATCCTAGATGTTATTATTGTTTTTCTCTTGCATTTGTTGTTGGATGTAACTGGGACCCTGTGTACATAATCTCGTTTTCAACACATGTACTACATGCGGTGCAAATGACAATAAATTCTCTCTGACTCTGACTCTGACTCTAAATGCCTTTCCTAGCACTAAGCTAACCGCTAACAACATTAGCATTCTAATCGGATTTTTTCTGGGAACAACCAAGTGTTGAACCACTACACAAGCTAGGGCATAACATATCTTACCTGTCTTTCTAGTTACTGTCCAATAAAATATCTGAAAATATGATTTAAACGATACGACCCTTACCTGTTACAAAGTGGTCGCTGCAGACTCTCGTCAGTTTCTGCACCTCCTGTTTTTAGCCGTAGGTTGTAATCCACGTTTGTCGTCTTTTTTCTGTAAGTTTTTTTAAATTAATCCCCTTGTAGCATACTACTTTCGGAACACGAAAATAACTTTTATCTATCTCTCGATTAGAGCGGTTGCAACAACCGTAAACGGCACAGAATTTAGGCATGTTGATGCTGAATCAGCAACAGAAGGAAACGGCTGCGTTTACTTCCGGCCCCGCATCTGCATTCTGTGACGTCACTGCTACGTCATCTGAAACCCAGCAATAAATATTAGAATTAAAAGCTGAAAAGTATAAAACAGAAAGATAAACAGGCGCTTACTCACCACCAAGTTCCACCTCTAGCAAGAGAGGGAAACAAGAAGCTTGTCAGTGGTCGCGAGAACAATAGATCATCGCGACCTAAAGCGCCCAATTACGCTAGCGCATGACACAGCCAGCAAACGCAGCCGGAAGGCGGGTGACGTGTAATCACCCCTGGAGACTGGGCCCGTTTTATACAGGAAGCTAGCCTGGTTAAAACCAGACCCTTGTCCTTCACTTCGCTTTGTACTAGGGTCTGGGATTTCTCCCATAGACAACGATTTCTCCGGTAGATTTTTGACCGGACCAATCAGAGAACAGAAGGCGGATTACCGGACCAATCAGAGAACAGAAGGCGGATTACCGGACCAATCAGAGAACAGAAGGCGGAGTTTTGAACGACGTCGACTGACGTCGTCAGTTAAAATGGCTGCCGCCACGAAGGAATTTTCATGAAAACAAGGTAAAAAACTATTATTTCTTTGCTGAGAAAAAATATATTTCTTAGCTGACGTTATATCAGAAGTGTTCCTGAGCTTAACAGTTCCTAAATCAATTCACGAAATGGTCAAATCTGCTGGATTTAAATTGTTTCGGTTTGACATTTTCCAAACAGCCTCGGGTGCGCTACGAAAATAAATGATAAAAAAATCGAATTTTATCTCAAATGTTTCATCTAGGCCAACAGTCAGTAAATTAGAGCCATATAATTACACACTGGTAGCAGAAAAAATATCCACCGAGTGGTTTCTGAGCTATTTATCTGAATAGCCTGGACNTCAGAAGTGTTCCTGAGCTTAACAGTTCCTAAATCAATTCACGAAATGGTCAAATCTGCTGGATTTAAATGTTTCGGTTTGACATTTTCCAAACAGCCTCGGGTGCGCTACGAAAATAAATGATAAAAAATCGAATTTTATCTCAAATGTTTCATCCAGGCCAACAGTCAGTAAATTAGAGCCATATAATTACACACTGGTAGCAGAAAAAATATCCACCGAGTGGTTTCTGAGCTATTTATCTGATAGCCTGGACCTCGCCAGGCTAAACTAACAAAACTCCGCCTTCTGTTCTCTGATTGGTCCGGTCAAAAATCGACCGGAGAAATCGTTGTCTATGGGAGAAGTCCCAGACCCTAGTACGAAGCGAAGTGAAGGACAAGGGTCTGGTTTTAACCAGGCTAACAGGAAGCCAGCCCCAGACCCACCAATCGCATCGCAGCACCTGTGTGGTGCATTTAATGTCCGCAGGACATCCTACCACATATGGTAATATCTTTAGCCGTTTTCGCACTGCACGGCCCTCCCCAGTCCGGCTCGTCCCTGGTTGGCCCAGAGCCCGGCCTGGCCCGCCCCCGCTCATTACGCATTATGCGGATAGCAGCCTTGAAGTGGGTGGAGAGTTCTCTTGAAGTGGGTGGGGTGTTCTTGTGCGCGCCGCGCGCTTGGTGTGTGTGTGGAAAGACAAGGGACGCCGCAAAAAAATATTTGTTAGCGGAATATATATATTAGTGCTTCTGAGTTTAATGTTTGTTAATAACTGATTACAAATCAGCTTATTTTACACGTGCGTAGCAAGGATTTTCTGAGGGGCGATCTGTTAAAACTCAGAGTGGACCTACAAAAAGCTAGTTGTCCAGTAGGTCACTGCTTTAAGCATTGGGTTGGCGCGCAGATCTTTTTCTCAAAAGCTGGTTTGAATCTCACTCGGTACGGTTAAAACTTATTTTACGTTTGTCTTTTATTGGATAAAAATATGAGGACTGAGATTTTAAAAAAGGAGTTTGTGAAACTCCTTTTTTTTTATCCAATAAAAGACAAACGTAAAATAAGTTTTAACCGTACCGAGTGAGATTCGAACCAGCTTTTGAGAAAAGGATCTGCGCGCCAACCCAATGCTTAAAGCAGTGACCTACTGGGCAACTTGCTTTTTGTAGGTCCACTCTGTCTTTTAACAGATCGCCCCTCAGAAAATCCTTGCTACGCACGTGTAAAATAAGCTGATTTGTAATCAGTTATTAACAAACATTAAACTCAGAAACACTAATATATATATTCAGCTAACAAATATTTTTTTTGTCGTTTCTGTAGTTAAATTTGAATGAGATTCAGCTCGCGCTGAGGTTGTTGTTAGAACGAGCTGATGACTCAACAACACGCAGCAATCCCGCCCCTGCACGCAGCAGTCCCCACCCCTGCTGCAAACAACAAATCAAATGTGAGCAGTACATGACGTCAAACTGGGCCCGGGAGCTCGGCCCGATAAGAACCACGGTCGGGCTGGTTCCAAAACGAGGGCGGACCCTGGGCGGAAAAGGCAAATGCGAACATGACGAATCCGGGTTAGAAGGCGGGGCGGGCCGGGCCGTTGAGGGCCGTGCAGTGCGAAAACGGCTTTTGTGAAGAATTTGAGTGTACAGTGGTAGAGTTAATTCTCTAAAGAAACATTGTAAAACCGTGTTGGAGTTCTTTGAATCTGGAATAATTTACTTAATTGATTGTAAATAAACTAAAAAGAGCAGAAACTGTCAAGCTCCTGTGAATGAAACCTGTCTGTTGTTTTCTGTTTTTATTCTTCATCAGACCGGAAGTTGTGTCTGCCTGTTCCGGCTTTCATCAGGACCATGTCGTCTTCAGATGGACCCACCTCCTCCTCGTACAACACCCTGGCCGTCAGTCGCCCTGCAGAGTCCGTCATGCACGTCCAGCTTCACCGGCCTGACAAACTCAACGCCATGAACAAAGATTTCTGGAGGCAGGAGCATCTTTAACCTTTAAAAATGTGTTTTAGGGCCGCGGCTATGGCGCAGGGGTTAAGAGCGCGGCCCATGTTTGAGGCTAGTCCTCGCTGTGGTGTTGTGGGTTCACATCCTCGTCCTGACGACCTTTCCATAATGTCTCCCCCTCTCTTGCCCTGTTTCTCCCTCCATCCTCTACAACAAAAATGGGCCACTAGAGCCGAAAAACACACACAAAAAAGTGTTTTACATTTTGCTCTACGTGTGTCTAGAGTTAATTAAAGAGCTTTATGTCACAGAGCTGCTTGTTCAGTAGCTGCTTTCCTCACCTAAAAGCCAACAATTTAATTGTTTTTATGGTACTTTTCTAAAAGAAAATACCCACATTTGTTGAAACATATTCATATCTAAAAGGCTACTGCTAGATAAGTATCTCTAGCAATAAATAATGTAACTTCCTTTTTTTGGCATATACGGTAGTAGAAACAGCCTTGTTATATTTACATGAAAAATAATTTTTGGGAACATTTTTAGGTTTTTGAACGGAGGCAATGTCTACGCATACAGCAGACAGAATCAGGTTTGGAAGGTTCATTTATGTATTGTAGAACAAAATCAAAGTATTCACACTCAAAGTTGATATTTTAGGAAACAATGATTTATTAGAAAGTCATTGTTGACCCTGGAACGAATGCGCAAGTCGGAGCTGAAAACACGTTTAAGTGCAAATTAAAGGATCAGTTGTACATTTCTATGTCTTTAATGGTTCAAGAATGAACGATTTTTGAACTTGAGGTCACGTTTTATAGAAAAAAATGTTTTGTTTTTAATATTCATGCTCATTGAGTCAGTTTTATAAATAATTTATTTATCTTAAACTGTTCATAAAATGAACCCCGGTTCCAACAGGCCGTTGACAACCTGGTCAGTTTTTTCCTGGAACTGAATGTCCCAAAGACCAAAGGGCTGCGCTGCAGGAGCACAGTTTAAGACTCCGGGGCCAGCAGGTGGAACAGGTGGAGTCTTTTCGAGACCTCGGGACGGAACTCGACATCCACCGACTCCATTTTTAAAAAAGAACAGCAGCGTCTCCACCTGCAAAGGAAACTGATCCTTTAACATCAAGCAGAACATTTTAACACGGGTTTATAAAACACTCATTGAATTACTTTCAACATTTTATCCTGGTGGAACTTTCTCGCTGTGAAACAGAAAAACAAACGGGTTCAAATCACAAACCAGGCCAGCAGAATAACGGGTTCACCTCAAACCTCCCTCCCTGGTCAGGAAGACCTCCCTGATCACAGAAGACCCCTCTCCTCCGTTTGTCCCAGCTGCTCCCGTCAGGCGGGACGTTTTAAATCCCTGAAATCATTGATTCTGTTTGCAGCATCCACATTGAACACTTTAAAATAAGAACTGTACCTTCACACTCTCAGCCGTTGCATTTTACAGCCTCCCTTTACGTGTTTTGTGGGCTTTCTCCGTGCATCTTGACATGTTTTTGTATTCTACGTGCACAAAAGCTGCGGCTGGAGCCGTCACAGAAACATTTCTGTCACCGTTTGGGACAGACAAATCAAATCCACTGTGGAAACAGACTGAGCGTTTCTAAATGTGTTGCAGGGAGATGGTGGAGTGCTTCAATGAGATCACGGAGGACAAGGACTGCAGGGTGGTGGTGGTTTCTGGAGCAGGAAAGATGTTCACAGCTGGTGGGTGTCGGGCAGTCCGGGTGCAGCCGTCTGTTTCTGGGGGGGTGCTTTGATTCCCCCTGCTCGCTTGGTTTCCAGGGCTCGACCTGATGGACATGGCGAGTGATGTGCTCCAGCCAGAAGGTGATGACGTGTCCCGAATCTCCTGGAACATCCGAAGAACCATCACCAAGTATCAGGAAACGTTCTCCGTCATAGAGAAGGTCGGAGCGCTGCGTAATCGCACATGACGGTGAAACGTTGACGGTAAAAGAAGTTCAAGTTGTTCTGTTCTTCCTGCAGTGTCCGAAGCCCGTGGTGGTGGCTGTTCACGGCGCCTGCATCGGAGGAGGTAACGCTTTTATAGAAACACCTTCAGTCGCTTCTTAGGAAGGGAAAGATTAAAACTTCCCTCATTTTCTCCTCTCTGTCAGAGATAAATCATCAGACAGTCCCTCACTTATCGTGGGGGGTTTATGGTCCAGACACCCCCACGATAGGTGAAAATCTGCCAAGTAGAGACGTTATATTTATTTTAGTATTCATACATATTTTAAAGGTCCACTCACATGATTTTGTAACAATGCATAAAATTGCCCAACATAAATATCTTGTATCATTCAGCTATGTTCGTTTTTGCAAACAAAATGATAAATCAAATTAATTTTGATTTAAAAGTGATTTAAAACTTTGCGCCGTGTTTATTCACGGGAAATCCGATTACACGCGAATGCAACATCTGTGACGTAGTATCGGGCAGAGGGCTCTGGTATGCTTTTACATATTAATGGCGGACAATTTAAAACCCGACGAATTTATCAATCTAAGTGAAGATTTGAGCTATTTGTCTTCAGTTTGGGAAGCAGAAAGTTAGATGAACAAGAAACAGCAGGTTCTAATTTAGGTCTGCACCCGTATTTATTTGAGTCTTACCTTTTCAGGAAGCGAGGGAGCTCCGAGGGGGGGGCAGCTTTATTTATTCCATTCTTGACGAAGTATTTCTTCTTTTGGGAAAGTGAAAAGGCTCACTTGTTCACTGATGATATTAGAACACCCAAATGCGACACAACGTAACGGCATTTTTCAAGTAAAAAAAAAAAACAGCGATCTGCAGACAGACGCAGATTGCCTCTGCCCAATACTGTGTCACAGATGTTGCATTCACGTGTACCCGGTAATCGGATTTCCCGTGAATAAACACGGCGCGAAGTTTAAAATCACTTTTAAATCAAAATTAAATTGATTTATCATTTTGTTTGCAAAATCGAATAGTTGAATGATACAAGATATTTATGTTGAGCAATTTTATGCATTGTTACAAAATCCTGTCAGTGGACCTTTAAGGCTTTACAAACCCTTCCCTCACTCAGTGGCGGACTTAGACATTTGGGGGCCCCAGGCAAACCTTTGTAAAGGGGCCCTGTACCGGTCTGTCGTGGTGAAGAGGGAGCTGAGTCAAAAGGCAAAGCTCTCAATTTACCGATCGATCTACGTTCCCACCCTCATCTATGGTCATGAGCTTTGGGTTGTGACCGAAAGAACGAGATCTCGGATACAAGCGGCTGAAATGAGTTTTCTCCGCAGGGTGGCTGGACTCTCCCTTAGAGATAGGGTGAGAAGCTCAGTCATCCGGGAGGGACTCGGAGTAGAGCCGCTGCTTCTCCACATCGAGAGGAGCCAGTTGAGGTGGCTCGGGCATCTGGTTAGGATGCCTCCTGGAGGGACTATGTTTCTCGGCTGGCCTGGGAACGCCTTGGGATTCCCCCAGAGGAGCTGCTCCAAGTGGCTGGGGAGAGGGAAGTCTGGGCCTCCCTACTTAGGCTGCTACCCCCCGCGACCCGACCCCGGATAAGAGGAAGAAAATGGATGGATGTTTTATTATTGCAATAAAAGGCTCTAAATCAAGTCTTACACCAAAATTCAACAACACTAAATAAACACAAACAAATAGAGAGGGTAGATGTGAGCAATACAGTAGAAATATATTTTCCTAAATTATAAGATTTTCACAACTTTAATTCTTTTAACGTTATATTACATATTCTGTAACAGGGAACAGTTGTTAGATCAATGTGAAAAAGTGAGTGTGTGTAGTTGAGATGTGGTACTTTGAGATGAATTCACACACTGGCTCGATATGAACAGCAAGATGTCCAGGCATGAGACACTTTTTACAGCATTAAGTGATCATGAATTACCTTGATTATTCAGCTGGACTTCTATGAAAGTTGTCTTCTGTCTTGTTTCTGGTCTTTAATGATGCATGTTTAAAGACTGCATCTGGAAAATAAAAACAAATACTGTATGTTAGTGTTGGAGGAAATAAAAGAAAAAATAAGACATTATTACATTTAACACATGTGAAGGCTCTCATTTATCCAAGTTTCCATAATTAAGACTGAAAGTTTTGACTTCTTTTTAAACCTTAAAACTTACACAGACTGTAAGACGTACTGTAAACTAAATGACTCAAATAATGTCACAGATTTTTCCACCTGGATTATTGAGCATGCATCAGGGAATGTCACTTTTCATTTATATCAATTTTTACATTTTAGATAACATTTTAATTTAGCAATCCTAGCCTTTTGATTCTGTTGTTTTAAACTAACAGTGGCATTTCTGTCCAAAGCAAACCAGTCATTATTAAAAAACACATTTTTGCATTACTCTGAAAGCTATAAGTTGTGCTTTATAATGTATTTAATGGAGGGACTATGGACCAAATAACAAAACAATGATAGTCTGATGAAGTTTTAACAGTCAAATATTTTGTAAAATGGTTGAGAATTTTTTTTATAGATAACTGTGGAATATTTTAGATCTATTCTATTCAATGTAAAGTCCGAATAATTTAATAATACTGCATACTAAGCAAGCAGGGCAGAGAACTAAAGTAGGTAAAATATATAATCCCCTCTCTCCTATTTAAGTCAGATTTAGGTCGAATATCTTTTAATATTTTGATACAGAAAGAAAACGTGAAAATAGTGGTTGTCTCAGCTGATTACTGTTAGGATTTCTTTTACCCAACCTACAAAATAATTTCTAAAACTCGTACCTCATCTTGCTGTAAATCCTTTATCTTCATCTTGAGTCACTGCCTCGGCGCCATTAACTTCCACCTGGATCCTGATGTCCGGCGGCGGTTCCGACACACTTTTAAATGGGCCGCTGCCGCTCGTGACCGTCATTAGCAGTTGATGAAGTTTTAGAATCGGTCTTTTGCAGACACGTGACATTTTGCACTCCCGGTCGCCATATTGGGTGGAGA
>JBBPBX010006244.1:0-22758 GCA_038048925.1 Garcialebias charrua
ATTGTTTAATATTCCTGTGAAGGCCTTCTTTTGAAATAGTTACCTGCTTGGTTGTTTTTTTTGTTGGTTTTTATCTTCCTTTTGATGTGGTGTGTTCCTTGTGTGTTTGCTTGGAGGTCCATGAGGATTTTGTGTATTTTGGTATTTTGTGTTCTTTCTTTTTGAGGGGGAGGAAAGTCTTGCTGGTTAAAATAAGTGAGTGCTGACTGGTTTTTGTTGTTTTGGCTACTCCATTTTTAGTTGACTCTGTTTGTTGTTTTTGTTTGTTATTTTTGGGCTGGATTCTGGGCTGAGGGCACCGCCCTGGTTGCTGCCTGAGAGGTTTTGGCCTGGAGGGATTTGCTGTCAGTGGCATTTTGGTGCTTCAACTGCCTTGGCTACCTTGGCTCTTGGATGAAGGCCTGAAGACTAGGCTAAGGTTAGTGAGGTTTTTTGTTTTTGTTTCACAAAGTTAGATGTAGGAAAATGGAGATTGCCATTTGTTTGCACCAGTCATGCATTTCTTTATAGTGGTTGGATAAAGAATTTGGTAAAAACTTGTTGGTAGTAAACAATCATCAAGTGCAATAAATAAAAGTATGCATAAAAAACTCCACTTGATAATTACTAGAATACATATTTCATAATAATGGTGTGGAGAGGATGGCTGTAAGGGGAGAAGGGAGGCCATCACAAAAAACAAAAATGTTTTTGTTTTTTTAATCACCCGGATCTGGCCCGCGGGCCGGCACTTTGACTTATGTGCTCTAAACCATTCAACTGAACTGCTCAGGGGGGCAGACATCCAGCGATTAAAATCATAAACCAATGTTTACAGTGGTTTTCTAACATTTACGCTATAAAATGTAACAAAAATTTAGCAAATGCGTAAGATTGTGTAACAAATGTATTTCATATTGAGTTTTTTTTTGTTCTAAAAAATGAAATCTAAACGCTTCATAACTGCAGCTATTTACATGTGCATGAAAGTTTGTATTGAGTTTTGCAACTTTTAAAATTGAAATTATTTGAAGAGTCTTAGAAAGTTTTTTTCATTGTTTCAAATGCAGTTCCAGAGGAACCGTTGACCTCAGAATTAGGTCCATTCTTCTTCACCTTTTGCATCATTCAATTATAGCTCTCCTTCCTTAATCTATCCCCAAGCACACTGTACTTTTTACCGCTGCAGCCCCCTAGTGGCTACCTTATTTTTACTCGTCACTACATCACTACTTCAGTAGATGCATAGCTTAACACACACAAACTAATTACTTGGCAACTTTTATTACACAGTCTCTGAAAGAGTTTGGGAATGTGGGAAGATGTAAAGTGGACAGCCCAATTCGGGAGGAGCGTGGGGGACATTTAGTCTTGGAAGAGACTGTTTTCCTTTGCTTTATCTTTGACCACTTTTTCACTCTCCTTTTCTACCACTTTTCATTTTGCAATGTTTGATGTTGTTTCAACTTGTACGATAACTTTAAGTTTCAGATATATGATGTTTTTGATCATCTGTTTGCCTTGATCATGGACATTCAGTCCATGGATTATCATTGCAAAGCAGTGATGGTTCGTGGTCAGAATTTCTCTGGTTTGGGTGGAATTAACCATTTTTTCTCCCAGTTTAAGACTGTTTTTGCAGGTTGTAATAAGATGCCATGCAGGGATGATGCTTGGAGGCTGCTAAGAAGAGATGGAGGACGGAGGATCTGCCCACCACATGTGACAAACGTGTCAAAGTTGTAGATGGAAACACACTTTGAACTTAAACTACTGGTTACTATTATGGTAGTTGTTACTAATATTGAATTGTGTGTGTTTTAACCCAGGACACCCTCACCTACCTCACAGGCTTGGATGCACACCCAATCTGAGGAGAAGATGGTATAGGAATTATTTTGCTTTTCAGTAAGTCACTTTAGGATGGTTTCATTTGTTTTCTTGAGTTATTTTTTCCTTTAGATATTCCAGGTGCTGCAGTCTATTCTTTCTGACCCATGTTTGTACATGACAAATTAAAGCTAGTATATTTGCAACAACCTAGTGCACCTGTAATTGTAGTCTACCTAATTCTGTTTATTTTAACTTGCAATTGAGGTTGTTGTGTGTCTAGGTTTGATAGGATATCTCCCGTGGACCAATCCCATCTCTTGGGTCATGTTTGTAGTTATATCTATGTTAATCATTTCAAAACCTCCAAGTCTGATTTTGCTGTCTGTATCTCAGAACATGCCTTTGAACCATTGTGTGGCACTTTGAGATTTTTATTAATGAAAAGTGCGTTATAAATCGAATTCATTATTATTATTATTATTATCTATCTGGTTTCATTTGGAACTGGAGCATCAGTGAGGGGTAACACACTTCCAGCAGTTGCTGCACCCTCTATTACATCTGGACTACTGTAAGTTTAATTTGCCCTTCATTTAGTCATAATCAAAAATCTTTAAACATGTCATGTATATTAATTGTTTTTTTCATCTCACAATATACAGGTGCT
This sequence comes from Garcialebias charrua, assembly GCA_038048925.1. NCBI lineage: Eukaryota > Metazoa > Chordata > Actinopteri > Cyprinodontiformes > Rivulidae > Garcialebias > Garcialebias charrua. Next base: position 2,480 of record JBBPBX010006244.1, read on the forward strand.
GGTGGTGGACTGTTCTACCTGTTTCTTTTTTGTTTTTGTTGTTTTTTGCCTGCTGCAACATTTAAAATGGAGGAGTATGCTTTGTGAGCTCCGCTTCCACCACGAAGCAGCGTCACAAAGCAGCGTGTTAAAGACTGTACATTTGTGCAAACTAACCTCATGCTGAGTGGTCAAATGCTTCTGCATGTTAGAAGTATTTCTGCCCTTTATAGTAATGACGCTTTGCTTTCCCTGGTTTTGTCTTCGCTTCTTCCTCGACGCCATGTTAAACACCAAATACGGCGCATGTCTGTGATGTCATCACGTAAATGCGTCACCACGACGAGTCAGTACAACCAATAAACAGAATCGTTAAGACAAGCAGCCTACAATTCCAGGGAATTGGACTCCTAAGAACCGGTTCTCTTGATTCCCATCCCTAGTTTTGTTCTACACAGTCCAGGTCTTTCAACCCTCTGAGAGGTTCTCGTCTCTTCGTGGACTCTGATTACTTCCTGTAAAGAGTCTGAGACTCGTGCCACGAGCTTTCGTAAGCTGAACGCTGAAGGCGAAGGAACTCTGATGTTGCTTTTCTTCAGTGTGAAGAAGACCTCCTTCATCATCTCTCTTTCCTTTATCATAAAACGATAGTACAGTATTGCTTTTTAAAAGCAATACTGTCCTACAGACAAGCTTTTTTTTGCCCTTTCTTTTCTTCTTTTATTTTTTTATGGGACAAAGCAGCTTCCTCACTGCAGAGATCCTGCTCATACTACTGGAAACAAGCTGCGCACGTGTCCTACAGTTTAGAGAAGTTACGCCATCAGAACAGTCAGCATGACTTAAACAACTTGCATTGTTCAGTGCAAGTGACCCAAACTGATAACTTGCCTGTATTTGGGCTTCCAGGGTGTCGGTCGGCTAATTAGTACCCATTAGCAGCAACAAATGAACTGAATATGAACTGAAGTGGTGGATTGTGGTGGAGAAACCTGGTGCTGATTAATTGTTTGTAAATTTATCATTGAACTGATTGCTGTGGCAATGGCTACTCCATTTTTAGTTGACTCTGTTTGTTGTTTTTGTTTGTTATTTTTGGGCTGGATTCTGGGCTGAGGGCACCGCCCTGGTTGCTGCCTGAGAGGTTTTGGCCTGGAGGGATTTGCTGCCAGTGGCATTTTGGTGCTTCAACTGCCTTGGCTACCTTGGCTCTTGGATGAAGGCCTGAAGACTAGGCTAAGGTTAGTGAGGTTTTTTGTTTTTGTTTCACAAAGTTAGATGTAGGAAAATGGAGATTGCCATTTGTTTGCACCAGTCATGCATTTCTTTAGTGGTTGGATAAAGAATTTGGTAAAAACTGGTTGGCAGTAAACAATCATCACGTGCAATAAATAAAAGTATGCATAAAAAACTCCACTTGATAATTACTAGAATACACGAGGATGGCTGTAAGTGGGGAAGGGAGGCCATCACAAAAAACATTTTTTTTAATCACCCAGATCTGGCCCGCGGGCCGGCACTTTGTCATGTGCTCTAAACCATTCAACCCTGAGCAGACATCCAGCGATTAAAATCATAAACCAATGTTTACAGTGATCTTTTAAATTTGTTTTAAATTTGTTTTAAATTTGTTTCTGGGCCCCTTTACTTGTCACTACATCACTACTTCAGTAGACGCATAGCTTAACACACAAAAACTACCATATTTTCCGGTGTATAGGACGCACCTTTTTATGGTTTTTTCAAGGCCTGCGACCTATACTCGGGTGCGACCTTATCACTTTCGGTGAAACAATTTTTTAAAATCCATCTCATTTCACAATTATGTTAATTTATTAAGGAAAAGTTCAGCTCAGACATATATTTGCTATAATTTCTATCAAACAAATAATTGTTAAGTGTTAATCTTCTTTAAAGCCTTGCTATGTGCTCCTGTGGCAGACATTTGCAGCAGAGCTAAACATAGGTGCGACCTATACACCAGTGCGACCTATCTAGGGATTTTTCAAATCTATTGGTGATTATTGGACAATGCGACCCATACACAGGTGCGACCTATACACCAGAAAATACTGTAATTACTTGCCAACTTTTGTCTTTTTACTTGCCAACACAGTCTTTGAAAGAGGTTGGGAATGTGGGAAGATGTAAAGTGGACAGCCCAATTCGGGAGGAGCGTGGGGGACATTTAGTCTTGGAAGAGACTGTTTTCCTTTGCTTTACCTTTGACCACTTTTTTTCACTCTCCTTTACTACCACTTTTCATTTTGCAATGTTTGATGTTGTTTCAACTTGTAACTTTGTTTTAAGTTTCAGATATATGATGTTTTTGTAAATATCCGTTTGCCTTGATCATGGACGTTCAGTCCATGGATTATCATTGCAAAGCAGTGATGGTTCGTGGTCAGAATTTCTCTGGTTTGGGTGGAATTAACCATTTTTTCTCCCAGTTTAAGACTGTTTTTGCAGGTTGTAATAAGATGCAATGCAGGGATGATGCTTCGAGGCTGCCAAGAAGAGATGGAGGACGGAGGATCTGCCCACCACATGTGACAAACGTGTCAAAGTTGTAGATGGAAACACACTTTGAACTTAAACTACTGGTTACTATTATGGTAGTTGTTACTAATATTGAATTGTGTGTGTTTTAACCCAGGACACCCTCACCTACCTCACAGGCTTGGACGCACACCCAATCTGAGGAGAAGATGGTATAGGAATTATTTTGCTTTTCAGTAAGTCACTTTAGGATGGTTTCATTTGTTTTCTTGAGTTATTTTTTCCTTTATATGTTCCAGGTGCTAAGTCTATTCTTTCTGAACCTCGTTTGTACATGACAAATTAAAGCTAGTATATTTGCAACAACCCAGTGCACCTGTAATTGTAGTCTACCTAATACCATTTATTTCAACTTGCAATTGAGCATGTTGTGTGTCTAGGTTTGATAGGATGTCTCCCGTGGACCAATCCCATCTCTTGGGTCATGTTTGTAGTTATATCTTTGTTAAAGCTGCTATATGTAACTTTTCTAACAATATATTTTTAACATATTTCTTCACTCTGTCACTAGATTGATGTTAGAGAGGTAATCTCTGAAAAAAAATATATATATTGACCCCTTGCTTCTCCAGGTGGTAAATAAGCATTTCTAAAAAGAAAAAGTGACCCACCATTTTCCAGCCAATAAAAACAAAGTTTGTAACCAGCCAATAAAAACCGAGCTTGAATTTGAATCAGCCAATAAAAACAGAGCTTGAATTTGAATTTTAACAGACCACAAGGGGGCAGAGCCATATATGGCTCTGAGGGGGAGGGATCAGAATGCTTTGCCTGTTGAAATTTTTTCTAAGTGCTGCAGTTCTACAGAAACTGCAGACTGAACCTTTAATCATTTCAAAACCTCCAAGTCTGATTTTGCTGTCTGTGTCTCAGAACATGCCTTTGAACCATTGTGTGGATCTACCTGGTTTCCTTTGTAACTGGAGCATCAGTGAGGGGTAACACACTTCCAGCAGTTGCTGCACCATCTGTTACATCTGGACTACTGTAAGTTTAATTTGCCCCGCATTTAGTCATAATCAAAAATCTTTAAACATGTCATGTATATTAATTTTTTTTCATCTCACAATATACAGGTGTTGGTGGTGGACTGTTCTCCCTGTTTCTTTTATTATTTTTTTTTGACTATGAAGTGTGTTGTGTTCTGTAGCGCCAGACTGGATCCCTGAAAACAGAAGTTAGTCAAGCCAGAGCTTCAGAAGAAACCCAAAGCCATCCATCCATCCATCATCCATTTTCTTCCGCTTATCCGGGGTCGGGTCGCGGGGGTAGCAGCCTAAGTAGGGAGGCCCAGACTTCCCTCTCCCCAGCCACTTGGAGCAGCTCCTCTGGGGGAATCCCAAGGCGTTCCCAGGCCAGCCGAGAAACATAGTCCCTCCAGCGTGTCCTGGGTCTTCCTCTGGTCTCCTCCCGGTGGGACATGCCCGGAACACCTCACCAGGGAGGCGTCCAGGAGGCATCCTAACCAGATGCCCGAGCCACCTCAACTGGCTCCTTTCGATGTGGCAGAAGCAGCGGCTCTACTCCCGAGTCCCTCCCGGGGAAACCCAAAGCAATTTCTAATAATTTAGTTTCATATAGTTTCATATATGTATATAGTTTCATATATATCAAGTGGAGCATCATGGCAAAAGCCATAATGCTTCGCTTGTGAAAGTACCGTAAATCTGTTGGGCCTCACGTTGACCCTCGGACAACAATTCTGAGTGCCAGACAGGACACGCTATAAAATGTAACAAAAATTTTGCAAATGTATAAGATTGTGAAACAAATGTATGTCACATTGATTTTTTTTGTGTTCTAATTGCTTTGTTCATTGTAAACTTTACCTGGGAAAACTTTGTAGAAATCTTTTATGAAAGTTCAAAATATAATTTCACTGATCTCTTGTTTTTCTTTTTAATCAATGTCTTAACTTTCACTGTCATGAAGTTCATTAATGTATCTGTGTAATTGATTTTATTTTCTTCTTATGGCTTCTCCTTTTGTAAACTTTGTAGAAATCTTTTATAAAAGTTCAAAATATGATTTCACTGATCTGTTGTTTTTCTTTTTAATCAATGTCTTAACTTTAACTGTCATGATGGTAGATGAGGGTGGAGACAGGTGTGACTACTTAACTTATCACACCCACATGTTTTTAATGGTTGTCGGTACGGGGGCTTGAACCGGCAATCTTCCAATCACAAGCTCACCTTCTTAACCTCTGAGAAGATGTGCCTGTGATTGGTAGGTTGCAGGTTCAACTCCCAGTACCATCAACACCAACGTGGGTGGAAAAGTTGCAAGACCAACACCTGCCTCTACCCCCATTTGCCCCATTCTGGGCCCCTGAGCAAGGTACTTAACCCCCACCATCTGCTCCCAAAAACAGGTATTTCTTGTAATTGAGTTCTCATGGCTCAATGAGACTACCTGTATAAATAAAGGTTAAATGACAAAATATTCTTTGAGCTATTAGCTCCTGGTTGAAAAAAAAAGAAAAAACACCTTGTCATAGTTATGCATCATAACAAATGTACAAAAGTAAAAAGGTTTCAGTAAAATCCTTCCAGCTACACAACATCCTGGACCAGAGGAAACAGTCATCCAAAAAAGGTGAGTTATATCCAGAATGAGGAATTAAAACTTTCCAAAAGCAAAATCTCAGAATAAATGCAAAAGTACTATTACAACATGCAGCCACCCTGACCAGAGCAAAGTTATAACAATCAGAATTTAAACAATACAATATACAGTACATTAATATATATATATATAAACATTATAAAAATCTGTGCATTAAACTTCCAGCTGGCATAACATCAACAGATACTTCATCAAAACAAGACTAACTCTGAGATTTAGTTAAAATATCTTAAGTGAAGTGCATAAACTAGCCATGCTTTCTCATAAAGGAAAAAGCTACTCATAAAGGCTTTTGTTTAGCTAAAAGACCTAGTCTTACATACTGCAGAGTACCGTAAGCCTTTTTTAACAAACCCTGAAACCTTTGATATTCAGTACATAATAAATGGTTAGACGGTACATTTTTGTCCCTTGCACTTAAACAGCTGTGTCACATTAAGACGTTCGTTTAATGTTGACCTTTGAACTGCATGAGACAACAACATGAAGGTCGTGTGAAAATAAACCTCTTTTGGACACTTAATCATTACATGCAATAAATAAAAGTATGCAAAATATCTGGTTGTTTAAAGACTGTTTAGACTTTGTTAGTTTTCTACTTTTGCCTTTATAATCTAGCTGTTTTACAATTTGTAACTTTAAAAAAATCTATGCGTCTTACGTAGTCACTGTAAATGAATGAGAAACCAATACTCACTTGCTTCTGACAAGTAACATGAAGAAAACAGAAATTCATTGTTGGATTTGTTTGAAACTCACAAAAAATGATCAGCAGATTTATCTCTACAGCTGATTAACATTTGGAGCCATTTTGATTCAAACATGGCTACCACAGCTAACTGAGCAAACGCATAAATTGACTATAACTCATCACTTTTGGATATATTTAGCTGAAACTTGGTATATTGGTAGCTTTGGATGATCCCAAACACTTTCTATCTTCAAATTAACATTTTAAATCGGCAACAGCCTGTACGACACGGAATAAAAATTCCGGCAACAGCCGGCAGCCCCCGTCGAAGTTTCTCCAGGAACTTTCTAGTTGGGGGCTGCCAATGCATTGTAAATGCTTGGAAGCCACCTATTGTTCTCCACCCAATAAGGGTTTCTTTATTGGGGGCTGCCATTGCATGTAAATGCATGGAAGCCACCTATTGTTATCCTGCTCGAACGTGTGTCTACATTTCGTCGAGCGTTAATGCGGCCCGAACCACAATGTCTACCCCCACAAAAGTTATATCAAAACGACCGGCCCGACTCCGGGATGTGTGCTATTACTTTTCTAAGCAATCGGAGTTACCATGGCAACGTTATTTGCGAACAAAGACGTAATGAATCTCCAAATCCAGGAACTAGTTGGTTACTGCCCACTTATTATTCTACACCAGAAAAAGTTATCTTTTTCAACTTTAATACGGACCGAACCACAAAGTCACCCCCACAAAAGTTATATCAAAACGACCGGCCCGACTCCGAGATGTGTGCTATTACTTTTCTAAGCAATCGGAGTTACCATGGCGAAATATTTTGCTAACAAAAATCGTAAATTTCCCATAGGAAATGAATGGGACCTTGAGTTTTCAGAGAAACTGAGTAACATAGGGCGCCATTTTGGTTCAATATACAAGGCAATTTACAAGGCAGGTTCAATACACAAGCTAGTTAGGTGAGGCGGCCATTTTGACTCAAACAATCTAATTAGGTGAGTCGGCCATTTTGATTCAAACTAGCTAATTAGGTGAGTCGGCCATTTTGAATCAAACTAGCTACTTAGTTTAGTCGGCCAATATACAAGGCAGGTTCAATACACAAGTTCATTAGGTGAGTCGGCCATTTTGAATCAAACTAGCTAATTAGATGAGTCGGCCATTTTGATTCAAACTAGCTAATTAGGGAAGTCGGCCATTTTGAATCAAACTAGCTAATTAGGTGAGTCGGCCATTTTGAATCAAACTAGCTAATTAGGTGAGTCGGCCATTTTGAATCAAACTAGCTAATTAGGTGAGTCGGCCATTTTGAATCAAACTAGCTAATTAGGTGAGTCGGCCATTTTGAATCAAACTAGCTAATTAGGTGAGTCGGCCATTTTGAATCAAACTAGCTAATTAGGTGAGTCGGCCATTTTGAATCAAACTAGCTAATTAGGTGAGTCGGCCATTTTGAATCAAACTAGCTAATTAGGTGAGTCGGCCATTTTGAATCAAACTAGCTAATTAGGTGAGTCGGCCATTTTGAATCAAACTAGCTAATTAGGTGAGTCGGCCATTTTGAATCAAACTAGCTAATTAGGTGAGTCTGCCATTTTGAATCAAACTAGCTAATTAGGTGAGTCGGCCATTTTGAATCAAACTAGCTAATTAGGTGAGTCGGCCATTTTGAATCAAACTAGCTAATTAGGTGAGTCGGCCATTTTGAATCAAACTAGCTAATTAGGTGAGTCGGCCATTTTGAATCAAACTAGCTAATTAGGTGAGTCGGCCATTTTGAATCAAACTAGCTAATTAGGTGAGTCGGCCATTTTGAATCAAACTAGCTAATTAGGTGAGTCGGCCATTTTGAATCAAACTAGCTAATTAGGTGAGTCGGCCATTTTGAATCAAACTAGCTAATTAGGTGAGTCGGCCATTTTGAATCAAACTAGCTAATTAGGTGAGTCGGCCATTTTGAATCAAACTAGCTAATTAGGTGAGTCGGCCATTTTGAATCAAACTAGCTAATTAGGTGAGTCGGCCATTTTGAATCAAACTAGCTAATTAGGTGAGTCGGCCATTTTGAATCAAACTAGCTAATTAGGTGAGTCGGCCATTTTGAATCAAACCAGCTAATTAGGTGAGTCGGCCATTTTGAATCAAACCAGCTAATTAGGTGAGTCGGCCATTTTGAATCAAACCAGCTAATTAGGTGAGTCGGCCATTTTGAATCAAACCAGCTAATTAGGTGAGTCGGCCATTTTGAATCAAACCAGCTAATTAGGTGAGTCGACCATTTTGAATCAAACCAGCTAATTAGGTGAGTCGGCCATTTTGAATTAAACAAGCAAATTAGGTGAAGCGGCCATTTGAACAAGCAAATTAGGTGAAGCGGCCATTTTGATGGAGATATGGAACTTATATTTGGCAAATGGGTAGCTGACAATGATCCCTAATAAATTTCAATTGAAAATCCAATTTCCAAGATGGCCGACAACGCAAAAAAGTCAAAATACTGTAAAATGGTCAATTTTAGTGATATTGAGCTGAAACTTGGTATGGTGATAGCTGACAATGTTTCCTATCATATTCCATATCAAAATCAAAAATCCAAGATGGCCGCCATAGCTACTTTCAAATGGCTATAACTCGGCCATCTTTATACATAGAGAGCTGAAATTTGGTGAGGGTGTAGCTGAAGACATCCTCTATCACGTACGGAAACCAAAAATAAAAATCCAAGATGGCCGCCATAGCTACATTCAAATGGCTTTAACTCGACCATCTTTATACATAGAGAGCTGAAATTTGGTGAGATTGTAGCTGAAGACATCCTCTATCACGTACCAAAACCAAAAATAAAAATCCAAGATGGCCGCCATAGCTAAGAAGAAAAAATGTCATAACTCGGCCATCTTTATACATAGAGAGCTGAAATTAGGTGATGTTGTAGCTGACGACATTCTCTATCACGTACAAAAAACAAAAATAAAAATCCAAGATGGCCGCCATAGCTAAATGACAAAAAATGCCATAACTCAGCCATTTTTAGAGCTATTGAGACAAAATTTGGCAACTTAGTAGCTGAGAATGAGCTCTAATAAACCCTGATTAAAAATTAAAAAATCCAAGATGGCCGCCTTATCTAAAAGATAAAAAACACCATAATTCGGCCATTTTTAATGCTATTTAGCTGAAATTTGGTGTAATGTTAGCTGAAAGTGAACCCAAACACCTTTTACTATCGAATTCATGTGGAAAGTATCACTGGTTGCATGAGAAACAAATATAAAATGTTACATAGAACTACACCAGTTAACTATACTGGTGCTTACATGTGAAAGTGAAGAGGAGACACTTCTTCAGATTGTGTATGTGCTGTATGTAAAATGTAGACTGGAGAAAAAAAATTATATTTGCTGGACTCGTTGTTTTGAAATATTTTTACAGTTGAATAATAACAAGTGGTTGTTTTTTCTCATTTAATAAAAATTAATATGGTAAACATTTATGAAATATTTACTTCAGCACTAACATGTAAACATGATGAAATTGATCACATTTGTAGTAAACATTTGATGTATTAACAAATTTCATTAACAGGGATTAACCTGTCCAAATAAAAGTTGAATGAATGAATTTCAGGTAAGAAATAAACATAAAATGAAACATCCATTTTGAAGTAAACATTTGATGTAATTAAACATTTCTAGTAACAATGTGATGGACATTGTGTAAGTTAATACATTTTATAGAAAAATTGCTACACAAAAATGTGCAAATATACAGCATGATTTACATAATTATGTATCCCTTGAAGCTGGAGAACAAACTGAGAAATATCTTTAGGAAGCTTCATGCTTTCTGCAGACGTCCAGCTATGGCTGTGTGGTCCACACAAGGTCACAGTGGTTTGATTGTGCACCTGTGCAGGTGGACGATGCTTCTTCAGGTGAACTTCATCTCCTGCCTCCCCTGCCGCTGGATGCAGCATGTCTCATATTTGTAAGGGAACTTTCTCCAGGCAGCAGCGATCACACAGAGTCCATCAGGAGATGCTCCATGTTCAGGAGTTGGATTTTGTACTGCTAGCTGCATTTTTAATGCATCACCCTCATGACTCAGAGAGCAGAACCTGTGAACACACAATTAAAATGGTGAATGAAAAGACAGAAACATTTGTCTATAATATATATGCATCTTAATACTTATTATATATAAAGTAATCTAATCAAGATTTGTCTACATGTCATTAGACAAGCTCAAGTCATTAAAAATAAGGCAATTTTCTACTTGGAGCTTTGTAAATCAGTTAAAATCCTATAAAAAAATTAAGTGTTCACAAGTTTTAATACTAATAGCATACAGAAGGTTGATTGATTCTGAAAGACATGTATATTAATAATTTATGTAAAATTAATGAGCCAACAACGTACCTTCAATGTATTTACAATCTGGGGGCTTTAAAAATGTCCAAATCATCTACCCAGCTGTTCATAGATTGGACCAGCTCTCCCAGTGAATTGGAATTATAAAAATTATTTGTGGTGTAAACACTGACACAGACCAGGTCTGCTAAAATGACTGGGAATGTCAGTGGAGGCAAGTATTACTCCGGGTCTCTGCTCCATTTATTTATTTATTTCAAACGGGCAACATTTCCAATTATACCGATTTTTTTCATGTAGTTTTTTTTTTCTCACCTGGGAGAAGATTATTAGGATACAGTCCACTTTATTTTGCCTGCTTTTCAGAATCGTGACGGAAGATACAGCGTGAAAACAATGGAAAATCTCCTGAATTTCTTTTATTTTTTATGAGGGCAACAAAGATGGCGGTCGAGACGGGAACGCCCCGACACGCCCCTGACACGCCCCCACACAGTGACGTCTGCTCCAAAGCTCTATATTGTATTGGTGCTCAAATAAAATGTGTTTTGCCAAACAGAATAAAATATGCAGATGGCTTCACAGCCACTCACAAACAAGAAGACTTGGAATAATATTTTCAGTTGATCAGTAGATAGTATATAAAACTTTTATTTATGTAAAAGATCCTAGTTTGTTAAGAAATAAAATCCCATTTTTCATACAGTATTCAAAAAATGCAGCTCTAGGTGAGAAATTTACCTAGACAAATCATGGAAAGTCAATGGAAGGCTGTGAAGGATATGCATTTTTTTATGTTTTAAGATTTCATAAACTGAAATAAAAAAAATAACAAAACAGAAACACACACATGGGAGGGAAATATTGTGTTTTTGCAGAGTAGCAAAGGAAATAATATTGATCTGATGAATAAGTCTTTCAATTTCCTTCCTCATACCTGTTCCCCTGAAACTCCATGTTCTGGTGTTGGTTATAATGCTGTTCCTGTTTCATAGAGGAACAATAAAGTTAAATAATGTTCTTCCACACTGCACCCTTTGGTAATTCCCAGGTGCAATATTGTAGCCTGTGCTGTGATGAATTATAGATTCAAGTAAAAATCTGTGCATGCTCCTCTCCTCTCTTCCGTAAGTTTTCAGTGATGTAATGTTGGCCACAAAAGTAGCAAAACATATCTGGAAGGCATGACTTTAGGCCTAATATCTAATTACCCAGCATGCACTGGAGCAAAGTAATTCAAAAAAATAAAAAGTGACCTTCCCAATGAACCAAAATATGACTGCAATTGCTTTTAGCAAACTGAGCAATTGTTAACGTGTGGAATGTATATATTAGTTATGTGTTATTAGTTGCCTAAATAAAAATCTATGCAACCTTCAGGCTCATTATTAATATGGCTGATATCCTAGCCTTATTTAATACTGGTAGTTTTATTGTTTATGACTGAAATTTTACTTCACTTACATTTTTTTAAATACATACCACACTGTTTATATTGTTCTGTTTCCCTTTTTTATTTTTATTATTGCAAAATCATATAAAATGGTGTGTATAATGGAGTAACCGATGTCTAGGCTTCTTAATGCAAATACAGTATATCTAATTTAATCATTCACATAAACAAGTATAGATACTTGTTTTCAGTGCATAAATTTACTTTATGGAATGTATGTATCCATGTTTAACCACATGCACACCCCAGTACAGTACAATAAAAATATAAAATCACCATTGCATAATTTTAATGGTTTAATTTGTCTTTATTATTTATTTATTTATTTGTATCTGTGTTTGGTATTATCTTTTTCCCCATTTGTTGTTTTGTGGGCAGCTCTTTTGTCAATAGCAGTTGATTTTTATGTGCTAAATATATAAATACATTTGATTTGAATGGAATATTTAAAAGTATCCGTAGTACTGTATGTATTGGTTTATAGTTGTTTAGTTAAAGGTCACTGGTATGTTGCAAAAAAAAGTGATGGCATCTGAAAAGAAAATTAATTTTTCCAAAAATGTAAACAAGATCAACCGGCACTTCTTCCTGTTGCTGCCATTTGTCCAGTTCGGCATAAATCTGAGATCTCTTCAAGTTGATGCCGCCTCATGCATGGAGGTGAGTGCCCCACAGAACTTATGAAATATGGCTGAGTTAAGGTTGTTTAGTGATTTTCATAGAAAACCATTGGGGCGTGCACATTTTCAGCTTGATCGAGCACCAGTCGTTCTCTGAGCCATATTACTGTGGATGCTCAGAGACCTGCTCAAAGGGCAGTGCAGCTGTTGAAGCGGGTGATAACCACAGTCTTGATCGACACTCCTCCCTTGACTGACCACCACTGGGTCACTCACCTTCCCTCTCTTGTCGCCTAATATTTCTCCTTGGAGGAGACTCAAGTTCAGTTTTATTACCACAGAGAGGAAAGAAGCTCAGGGCTTTTAGCTCCCAGCTACTTGTTGAAACTGTTACCGATTGAAAGTCTCTGCAAGAGATTTGGGTTTGTCGTATCAGCTCAAATGTCTTGTTTTGGTAGGTGTAGATGTTTCTTTTAGACTGCTTTTGAACACCTTGCTGACTGACTTGTCTTAAGTCATTACTTCTTCAATGGCAGCTTGAACCTTGTTAGAAGTTTAACCTTGCTTGAGGCCCGGTCTGGTCTAATCTGACTTATAACCTGGTTCGGACCAGATCAGACCAGCCTCAGCTGCTCACAAAGAGCGATCCCAGCGTCAACACCCAATAAGGAGTCTTTTTTCTTTTTGCTTACTTTCAACACCTAGAGTTGCATATCACCCTATGTATCCATCAGAAACAGATAAAACCGGCGAGGTTACACATAGTCACCCCACTGATTCACTCTGATAGGCTTTGCTCGCCCATATATGAAGGCGGAGCTGTTCTATGATATTTCAGATCAACCCAAATGGTTAATGTTTTATCATATTTTAAATCAGGTTCGTTTTAGGATAGGCACGGCCGTTTGGAAAAAAAGTTCACACACATCAGACTTAATTAAAAATAATGAATATTTATTAAAGAAGTCTTGTGACAGAAAAAGGAAACAACAAAGACAAAACATACAGTTGTACATCGCCTCAGATATACAATAAACATACAAGTCAAACAGTTTTCCTGCTAAGATAAACGTGTCTATTTAACCTCGCCACAGTACTAACCGTACATACAAACTTAGGCATTGATGTAACTCATTATTCCTCACCTTTGACACAACTGGGAGAGCCGTCACAGTTTGGCGTGGAATATACATCATGCAGCTCGACGTCTGATCAGGACTCGTAGCAGACCCTCAAAAACTCTAAGTGTGCTACTCATCATTTATACCTTGTGGATGTGATGACTTCACTTCATCTTGAGCAACACTATGTTTTGAAGTGCAAAGCGGTGTTAGGCACGGGTCAGTTTGCCCTTAACTGAAAACTGCAACTCATCAACATCTTACATACTTGGCTGTGAGATGCATGGAAACACATTGTTTGCCTCACTCCCTTTCAGAAGAACTGCAAGGCTTGAAGTGAGATGGGCGATATGTAACCATTCATCAAAGACCAGTTTTTCGAAGAAGGATGGGACCCTTATCATTCAAAGAAACTCTGGGCCTTTGAAGCAAAGCCACACAAAACCCCCCACTTCAAGGCTAGTTTAATACATCTTGACACTAAACTAAAATGTTTTCTCTCCATTAGTGTTGACTCTTAACATAAAAATTGATAAAAATTTAGTCAGAAAAGCATTAATAAAAACTCTTAATTCAGGAGCCATGGGGCGTTCTTTTACATGGGGCTTCCGGTTCTGGGTTGCGACAGGTCGGACGGACGCCTCAGCACTGAGCTTGTAATTTTTCCTGCCTTACATACATTAAATGGTAAAAATAATTTACCTCTCTTGATTTTATTGAGTTTGTGTGAGTTTCCTCTCCATCTGGGAACAAAAAGAACCGGAATGGTGCCGTGGTCGGACGGCCAACAACCTTCTTCCTGACTTTTTGGTGTTAAAGGATAATTTAGTTATTTATTTATTTTTAATAACCGAGTCATAAATTTAAGTAACATTATTGGCAGATCAGTTTATATATATATATATATATATANTACGAACACTTCGTACGAACAAAAGTAGGAGGAATTTAGGATAAAAATACCAACATTTTCGTGCATGAGGGCCAATGTATACCAGTACTGTACTTGTTATGCCTGTAAAAACAAGTTAAAAAAAAGCTTTATCATGTGTGTTTTTAGCAGGTGAATATGCTATTGAAATAATAATTTATACTTAATTGTTATCATGATCATTAAATAAAATGCATATTTACAAAACTTTTACCGTGGACTATTGAATCACGAGCACGGTCAGTTATGAGACTGTGTTATGAATTTTGAATCTACTGAGGTTGTGCATTTGTGCAATCTTTTTCTTAAAGAAACCAAGAATAAACAAACTTTATCAGAAGTTTCATTAGGAAATTGGTTCAATAGAGAGTAAAAGTAAAGATGTTTGTTAAAGATTTGGCAAACACCATCAGGCCATCAGCAGTGATTTGTTTCATCATCGAAACTAGCAAAAAAGTAAGCTTCATACTTTCTTTGCGTGAAGATAAAATAAAATAAAAATGTCACCCTTTGCTTATTCTTTTTATTTTTTTTACCTCAACTTGAAGTTTTAATGTAACAGCTTCTTACTGTTCACATTTTACTCTAACTTGCAGCCAAGCAGCGAACTTGATGACCTTGCATTTCAGAAGGCCCAGAACAGATGCATCAAACCTTGAAAACACCTTGTCAAGCTCGTGGTAAAACGACCTGGAAATGTCACTCTGATTCAAGCTTGATTGTTGCTTTGCTTTTTCCTCCATTTGCACTCACCTCAGACCCGCACAAAAGCCACAGCTCGGCTTCATCTTGATGTTGTAAACTGACTTAGAAGGGGTGATAATGCACCCAAAGTGCCCCCTGACACACCTCACAAATGGAACCAAAATACAAAGTAGGTTTTTATTTAGTTCTTAAATGTAGCAGCAGTAAGAGTTTTTTTTTTTTTCACAAGAAATTGTTTTGTTTTTTTCACTGTTAAGTACAGAAAAGTTAAGTTTTTTTTTTTCTTTAACTCTGATTGTTTTTGATTGCTAGCTATAGCAGCACAAAATGAAAACTTTGGTGTTAAACCTTGAATTTTTCTTTATGCAAAATCTCATTTGATCTAAAAAAAAAAAAAACATAATTTTTTTTGTTACATTACCAGTGATGTGACTGGTTAGATAAAACTGCAGAGGACCAGGGGCCTCATGTACAAAGGATGCGCATACACAAAAAACGTATAGTGCACGCCCCTTTTCACGCAAAACATTAGATCACATGTGTCAAACTCAAGGCCGGGTGCCAAATGTGGCTCTTGTTGACATCTTATCTGGCCCCCAAGTTAACATTTAAATTTAAAATACTTTTATCACTTTGGTTTTTTTTCCAGTAATTTTTTATTATGATGTCAAAAGTGCAACACAGAACGTCAAATGAGACAAATCAAACTCTTGTTGAGGAAACTGTGACCAAGAAAAGATGTTGGGTCTAACTTGAGTTAATGTAGATTCTGAAACTGGCCCTTAGTTTGAATGTTATAATTTTGGCCCCCTTTTGTAAGTGAGTTTGACACCTTTGCTTTAGACGTATCAATAATGAAATGACCGTGGTAAATGTGCTCAGCCCCATGCCAGTTTCATGGTTGCCATGCTGTACACACGGTTCTATGCTTATTTTTCTATTGGTGACACTTAGAGGTGATTTTTCATTCAACCTTTATTTATACAGGTTATTCCCATTGAGCTTTGGGGACTCTTTTACAAGAGAGACCTGCGATGCTGGAAAACTGTTAATGATGTGAAAACTATTATTGCGTAAACCAAGCACACATGATGAACAATTAATGCATCCGCATGTATGCAATTAGATGAGTGTATTGAAAAGTATGCCCAACGTGGTGCATGAAGTACTTTTAACAACAATGGCTTTAGCCTTATTATATGATATATCAAATTACGCAATACGCAAAGAGCGTGTATTTAGAGACAGGAAGGATTTTCTGGCCCATGATGATGACTGGCTCATCAGTCGTTTTATGCTTCCAAGGGTAATCCTTTTGGAACTGTGATTGGAGCTGCAGCCAGCCTTGGAGCGCAACACAGCAAGGAGCCTTGCACTGCCCGTACACATACAGCTGCTAACCACACTGAGGTTCCTAGCAGCAGGGACACTCCAGAGAGAGCTGGAAGACCTATCAAGACTGTGCCAGTCAACCCTGAGCCGACCCTTGCCTGCTGTGGGGGATGGACTTATTTTTTTGTCACCTGGGTATATTAAATTCCCTACAGTGCAGTTGAACAGTCCAACATGAAAGCACAATTTGCAGCAAGTTTTATGCAATTTAGTTTGTCTGACCATTTTTTCTTAATTTCTGCAGCTGTACGTTGCTCTGACCCCACAGCATGTACAGCTTCATATGCATTGTCCACTCACTCATTTTGCGATTGGCACTAATGCCCAAAGACAGCGTGCCAAACAGAATGTTTATGAGTCTCTACCTTATTTAGAAGCGTCTCAAGCTCACACTTTGGGAAGTTCCTATTTTTACCGTATGTAGACGTGCTTTTCAATCGTGCAAAGAAGAGATTCCTCAACTATAGGGCATATGTCAGTGAAGGAGTTGGATATTGTGCTCAATTCCACGTTGATTAGGATGTTCAAAGAAAGTGTGCTTGGATTAATTTGTACTATATACACAGTTTCACACATCTGGATTTCTTTGTGCATACTCTATTTTCTCGATTTAAACATATGCCATGTTTCAGTAGGAAATCCATGCAAGTCTTTGAGCATGAGGCCCCCTGGAGATGTTACTGGTGGTTTGGTTGGGTTTCAGTAATTATTTGCTGGCTTCCCTTGACCTCTTACAATATAAATAATATACAAAGTAAAATATTAACATATATTACTGGAGTTTGTGGGGATTCTGAGGGTTTTCACCACCTAACAGTATTCATCAAACAGAAGGCACTCTCCCTTCCACCTCATCACTGATACAACTCTTCCAGTGATCTTCTTCCTGGTACCCCTTTACCATGTAGTAGACTGTAATTTCTCAGGCACTTTGAAGGAGACATGACGTCCTTAGCTTCAGAATTAATTAATCAGACCACCTTTCTTTTGTGGGGAGGTTTCTTTGTTGGAAAAAAAGGACAAAGTCTTCAGACCTTTTAATGTTTATCAAAGATTAAGACAGATCACAGTTAAAAACAAGCATCCTCTACCACTAATCAACTCTCTTTTTGAAAATATTCATTCAGCCACCATACTCACTGTTAAACTTTCACAATGCATATCATTTGGCGTATATTAGGACGGGGGATTAGTGGGAAACTGATTTAAAGAAACACCTTTGTGCCATTTTGAATATTTAATCATGCCTTTTGGCCTGACTAATGCCCCTGCAGTTTTCCAAACTTTAGTGAATCATGTCCTATGTGACTTCTTGAGTGTGTTTTCATTCATCTATCTGGACAACATTTTAATCTACTCCAAAGACCCCCAGCAACACTAAACAATTAAGATCTGTTCTTTAATGTCTACTGGAGAATACGTTTTCCATTAAAGCCGAGAAGCAGCACGGTGGCTCAGTTGGTATAGCTGCCACCTCTCAGCTAGAAGGTCGCCAGATTGAATCCTGGCCGGGGGCCTTTCTGGGTAGAGTATATATACTGTATGTTCTCCCTGTACGTGCATGGGTTTCCTCCAGGTATTCCGGTTTCCTCCCACAGACCAAAAACATTCATGTTAGGCTGATTGGTAACTCTTAATTGTCACTATATGTGCGTGAGAATGTGAATGGTTGTTTTTCTCGTTTATCTCTATGCGTCCCTATGATGGACTGGAGATCCATCAAAGATAATGGATGGATGGATGGATGGATGTCACTGTAGTTTTATTAGTGCTGCTTATGCTTACATTCCACAATAATTTCATATTACTAGGTTTTATAAATCTGGTATTCAAACCAGCATTCGCTCTTTACATATGCGTACAAATTTCCAACAATTGCCTTAAACGCACACAAGGGATCAGCTTAGGTCACGAGTGAGATTTTATAGATGTTGTCTGTTCAAAATCTACAAGTTTCTTTAATGCTTGCAGAACATGCACTGCCATTTTACATTTCACTGCATACTTATGATGCTATGATATTCTTTATCTGGGTGTTTAGGGTCACAAAAATTTACACATGCCCACAGCACCGCCCATTTGAAACACGTTCCCACATCTATGGCTGGATGTTTTGCACGCAGTCCTACACCTCTGAGACCCGCTCAACAGTTTGTATATGAGTCATATTTTGGCACCAAGGACAGTGTTGTTTACAGTGTCAATGATGGATGTATAAGTGGTAAATAATATGGTGGCTGCACAATGGGTCATTGGACCTAGAGTGATGGCTAGTCCTATATCAGGCGGCGTAATAGATTCTTTCTGAGCCGACTGACCTTCAGCTTGTTTGTCTTTGTCTTTGTGCAGCAGCTCTGCAGTCGGAGGATCTGTGTGAAACGAGAAGGAAAATCCGTGAGGATATGAGCGGGGATTAAACACAATATTAAATCTTAGATAAATGAAGTCTCCCTCAATAACAGACAGTGCATGTTTGAAAATGATATGGAAGTTTCAGCAGATGTTTAATGAGCTCAGGCACAGTTAAAGCATTTATTTTTTTATTTGCAAACAAGCCTTTGAAACATATTTTCTGACTCCGCTCATTCTCAATCAGTTCATCTGGACAGTTTCTTTTTTGTAGAAACGTTTCACCCTCACTCTGACTGTTTTTTTATTTATTTACTTCTTTGCATACAAAGAATATTTAAGTACAGTATAACTTGATAGTATTCAGTCAGATAATACAGAAAACCCCACTGAGATCATACACCAGCCTTCACTACCAGCATGGCATGTGCTTTGCTTTGTTTCCTGCTCTTTTGTTGCTGGGATTTGAGATCAATTAGATCATTATCCGTCCAAATTTAACCAGGTTGGTGATATTATAAAATTACACGATTGCACTGTCATGTGATTTGCCCTTTGCCCTTTCAATGTCATTTAGTAATTGTAGTTTGGAACAATTTTACTATTGTCTTCTCAGAAATAACAATAAAGCTCTCAATAAAAGCTGCAACAGAATAAAAAAAAATAACCTCCTGAGCATTTGTTCCCAATACACAGTTACAATAATTACATCAATTATACCACATTATAGTTTGCCTTCCACCCACAAGATGTTGGAATCCTTTTTTTCTTGCAAAAAACATCAAATTATTAATTTTTTATATAGTTTTTGTGGCTTCAAACACACACAACAATCAACCTCGCATGAAAGGTTTGGCTTCTCCCCCCCCCCACCGGATGCCCTTCCTGACACAACCCGGGTTTGAACTTGCAACCTCAACCTCTGGATTAGAAGAAAGCAGTACAGACCACCGATTACCAATGTGAGGAGTGACGTTTTTGCCCCATGGCAAGTTTTAGAATTTGGGATTTTAGAATTTTTAGAATGTGAATCTTGAGTTTAATACACCGTATATTACATTATTATTTAGCGCAGGGGTGCCCACACTTTTTCAGCATGCGAGCTATTTTTAAAATGGCCAAGTCTAAGTGATGTACCTACTATAAAAATACAAAACATATACTTATTTATAAACATATAGGTATGCTTTTTATGTTTTATGTACAGGTACAGTACTTGTTTTACGTTCTTGTTTTTAGTATTTTACCATGCTTTATATGGCACCTTGATTTATTGTTTTATAACACTACTTTTATTTTAATTGCATTTTATTGTAGTTTTTTGTTGTCTGTACTGTACTTTATATGTTGTCTGTCTAAAACAGCTCTCTCTTGTAAATGAGTCCTTGTGACTCAATGAGACTAACATGGATAAATGAAGGTTGAATGAATGAATACGTCCCAGCTTGCTGTGGATGCAACATAA
>JBBPBX010006244.1:27926-48634 GCA_038048925.1 Garcialebias charrua
TTTGAAGCAGAACAACTCAGAGTCAAAGTTTCAGCCTGTCTCAGTAATGCTAAACCACCACCTTCCAACATCAGTAGAGAAGAGAGGGATGCACTCACCACGCTTAGCAAGGACAAAAACATCATAATTCTCCCAGCAGACAAAGGAAGGTGCACAGTGATTTTGAACCAGAAAGACTATCATGAGAAAGTTATGTCACTCCTTAGTGACTTAACCACTTATGAACCGCTGAAAAGAGATCCAGGAAGTGGTTACAAGAAGAAGTTGATAGATTGCCTGAAAATTTTGAAGCAGGACAAGGCTATTGACAATATTCTGTACCACAGACTGTACCCAGGGGAGGCCACGCCAAGTCTGTATGGTTTACCCAAAATCCACAAACAAGGTGTACCTTTAAGACCAATTGTTAGCATGATTAACTCTGTCACTTACAATGTTTCCAAATATCTGGCATCTGTACTCATCCCTTTAGTTGGCAGCTCAGAACACCACATACAGAACACCATGGACTTTGTGGATAAGGTGAGGGATGTCATCATGGAGACTGATGAAACAATGGTCTCTTTTGATGTCACATCACTCTTTACGTGCATTCCTGTTGATGAGGCAGTAGAGGTGGTCTGTTTAAGGTTAAAATCAGACACCACTCTGAGCAACAGGACCACACTTTCCACAGAACAACTGTGTCAACTCTTGAAACTGTGCCTGCAGTCAACCTACTTCACATATGGGGAGCAATATTATAGGCAGAAACATGGGTGTGCTATGGGGTCTCCAGTTTCTCCTATTGTTGCCAACCTGTACATGGAGGAGGTAGAAAAGAGAGCCTTGACGTCCTTTTCAGGGAGACCACCAAGTCATTGGTTCAGGTATGTTGATGACACCTGGGTTAAAATTAAATCTCAGGAAGTCCAACATTTCACTGATCACATCAACTCTGTGGATAAATATATCAAGTTCACACGAGAAGATGTAAGAAATGGCAGGTTGGCTTTCTTGGACTGTGAGGTCTCAGTTTCTGATAGAGGAAATTTGCAAACTGAGGTGTACCGCAAACCCACCCACACAGACCAGTATTTACAGTTTGACTCCCATCACCCTCTGGAGC
Organism: Garcialebias charrua; assembly: GCA_038048925.1. Lineage (NCBI taxonomy): Eukaryota > Metazoa > Chordata > Actinopteri > Cyprinodontiformes > Rivulidae > Garcialebias > Garcialebias charrua. The sequence continues at coordinate 29,035 of JBBPBX010006244.1, forward strand.
ACAAGTTAGGAGTCATCAGGACTCTGTACCACAGAGCAGACAGCGTCCCCACTAACGCAGGAGCCAGACAGAAGGAGAAATCACACACAAAACAGGCTCTAGAGAAATGTGGATATCCTAACTGGGCCTTCCTGAAAGCAGAGAAGAAACCCAAACAGGACTCCAGCCAGCCATCAGGTGAAAAGAAGGAACCCAGACCCAGACCAGTGGCCATTCCATATGTTGCAGGGGTTTCAGAGACATTGAGACGTTTATTTTCTAAACACAACGTCCCAGTGGCTTTTAAACCCCAAAATACATTACGGCAAAGACTGGTTCATCCCAAAGATCCAGTCCCCCGGCACAAACAGAGTAATATTGTGTATGCTGTTCAGTGTCAGGAGGGCTGTGATCAGTCTTACATCGGGGAAACTAAACAGCCACTGGCCAAAAGGATGGCCCAGCACAGAAGATCAACATCATCAGGTCAGGACTCTGCAGTCTACACTCATCTCCAGGCCAGCGGTCACTCTTTCAGGGATGAAGATGTTCACATCCTTGATAGAGAGGAACGATGGTTTGAGAGAGGAGTAAAGGAGGCCATCTTTGTGAAAAGAAACCGCCCATCATTAAACAGGGGTGGAGGCCTCCGAGTTCAACTGTCCCCCTCCTACAATGCTGTGATTGCTGGTATCACTCAGCCCTCTGTGAATAGCAAACAACCATCAGGGTGCTAACGATCCATTGTTAGGCTGATGGTCCTCCTTGATCATGTGAGCAGCTGGTTTCAGGCTGTCATCAGCCAACTGGTTGTGTAACACTGTGGGAGGGTGCTATTTATAAGACTGAGCTGAACCCAGCACCTCAGACTGAGGAAGTCTTTCGGACGAAAGACGAAACGTTTCTACAATTTTTTGCTTTGTTTTGTTTTTTTGTTTTTTGAATGTCCAGAGGACCAGACTTAGCTTTCTTAGATTAATATGAACAGATTATCAAAATAAATTGAGTTTAACACATATTAGCAAGTGTTGTTTGACTTCATCAGCTCTGTAAAGATGACTCCAACACCTCCTCGTCCACCCTCCTGTCCAGGTGTTGTAGGTCTGGACGCAGGGGACATCGGTCTAGTTTCTCCTCATCCTGCTGCTTGTACTTCTTCAGACTCCACCACCTCCTCGCTCCTCCACGCTCATGATGTCCAGGTGTTGTAGGTCTGGACGCAGGGGACATCTGGGTCCATTATGGGCTGAATGCTGCATCCACTTTGTCACTTCCCTCATCAGAACCACAGAAAATCAACAGATTTACATCAAAGAATATTGTTGAGTAGTATTCTTTTCGTTGATGCAATCTTACCTGCTGTGATGTGAAAGTCTGGGTTGTGGTTCAACAGGAAGAGCCTCAGGTGATGGACTGGAGACCTGGAAACCTGAAAACACAAACAAAATAAAATAAAAGAATAATATATTTAACAGATATTTTAAAAGGGACTAATTTTTTAAACTATTAATTAATGTTGAATAATTATTAGGAACATTAACTAATATATTACCATTTCAGTGCTGTGGAGGCTGGAGACGATGTACATGTTGTAGAATTACTTCTGCCTCGTCCACATGCATGTAACTCCACACAGCAGCTGAGCTCACCTCATGAAGTGAAAAGTCTCCAAAAACCAGCAGGAGCTGAAAAAAATTATAACCTGCTGTTTACTGGAAATAACTTTGGCCTCTCTGCAGACAATCCGCTAAAATATTAACTTTTAAATGGCTAAATTGGACGGATCGAGTTTGTAGCTCCTCCATTGTTTTCAAGCTGCGCAGGAGAGAACTTCCTTTAAATGACGTCATCATCCTGCGACGGGGATATCCCTATTTATCGTGTTAAAAAAATGGCGCTAATTTTAAACTGTTTTGGGGGTCAATTTTCATTCATTTAACATTATTTTAGCAAAAACGGTCAGGGGTCAATCTTAATATTTATATATGTTGTGCCATTTTTTGAAAAGTCAAAAGATGATGTCAGTGGAGCTTTAAGTTATCATCATCAACCGTGCATAACATCATCAAAAGATTCAGAGAATCTGGAACAATCGCTGTGCGTAAGGGTCAAGGCCGTAAAACTCTACTGGATGCTCGTGATCTCCGGGCCCTTAAACGTCACTGCACCTCAAACAGGAATGCCACTGTCAAGGAAATAACAGAATGGGCTCAGGAATACTTCCAGAAAGCATTGTCAGTGAACACAATCCACCGTTGCAGCTGAAACTCTACAGTGCAAAGAGGAAGCCATTTCTAAACAAGCTCCACAAGCTCAGATGTTTGCACTGGACCAGGGGTCATTTAAAATGGAGTGTGGCAAAATGGAAGACTGTTCTGTGTCAGATGAGTCACGATTTGAAGTTCTTTATGGAACACTGGGACGCCATGTCATCCGGACCAGAGAGGACAAGGATAGCCCAAGTTGTTATCAACGCTCCGTTCAGAAGCCTGCATCACTGATGGTATGGGGTTGCATGAGCGCTTGTGGCATGGGCAGCTTGCATGTCTGGAAAGGCTCCATTAATGCAGAGAACTATGTTCAGGTTCTAGAACAACATATGCTCCATCTAGACGTCATCTCTTTCAGGGAAGACCCTGCATTTTTCAACAAGATAATGCCAGACCACATTCTGCAGCAATCACAACATCATGGCTACGTAGGAGAAGGATCCGGTACTGAAATGTCCAGCCTGCAGTCCAGATCTTTCACCTATAGAGAACATTTGGTGCATCATAAAGAGGAAGGTGCAACAAAGAAGGCCCAAGACGATTGAACAGTTAGAGGCCTGTATTAGACATGAATGTAGAGCATTCCTATTTCTAAACTTGAGAAACTGGTCTCCTCTGTCCCCAGACGTCTGTTGAGTGTTGTAAGAAGAAGGGGGGATGACACACAGTGGTAAAAATGGACTTGTCCCAACTTTTTTGGGATTTGTTGACGCCATGAAATTTTGAAACAACATATTTTTCCCTTAAAATGATACATTCTCTCAGTTTAAACTTTTGATCTGTGATTTGTGTTCTGTTCTGAATAAAATATTAGATGTTGCCATCTCCACATCATTGCATTCAGTTTTTATTCACAATTTGTTTAGTGTCCCAACTTTTTTGGAATCCAGTTTGTAACTTTGAATCAGGAAAATAACAACAAACCTGTCTCAGTGGAACTTTCCACTGAGGAGCACATGAAATAAAATGATCACTCACAGTAGGAATTATCAAGAGCGAATTAAATAACAACATCAACTACTACCTCATACATATACTGTGTACATTAACTCATACGCTGCTTTGCCACTTTGCAAATGTCAATGCTAGAAACCTTTAGTTTATTTTAGTTATACTTTTTATACTCTTTTTTTATACTAGTATGCAAAAACTCAGGACAGTATTATGTTCATTAAATGTTTAATGTTTTAGTTTTAGAGTTGGTGTAAATTTTCATACTCTTATACCACTATGCAAAAAACTCAGGACAGTGTTAGTTTTACTATTTTATGCTTATGTCTATTATTATATGTTTCAGTGTTTCAATGTTTAGATGTTTACTGTTGCACCGAGGGACTGAGAGAAACGCAATTTCGGTCCTGTGTATGTCCTGTACAGTACATATTGCAGATCTGACAATAAAGTTGACTTTGACTTTGACTTTGACTAAATACAAAAGAAAGAAGCATGAGCAGACATTTAAGAAACAATTTCTCCTAACAATTCCCTCCTGTTTGAACGTTTTATTGAATGTGCATCATCAATCCAGCACCATTTGCTTTATGCATTTTCAATGCAGACATATAATTATACCTTTCCTAAGCCTCTAAAAAAGCTTAGTCTGGTCCTCTGGACATTCAAAAAACAAAACAAAACAAAAAAATTGTAGAAACGTTTCGTCTTTCGTCCAACAGACTTCTTCAGTCTGAGATGCTGTATTCAGCTCAGTCTTATAAATAGCACCTTCTCACAGTGGATCAAACAGTTTGCTGATGACAGCCGAAACCAGCTGCTCACATGATCTGGTTTGTTTCTGCAATTGGGACTCGTTTTTTTGGCCATCAACTTTGAGCAGCCGTTGCCAGCGGGTGAGAGGAGTGATGGCAGGTAAAAACAAAAAGAAACTGGACCAAACAGAACAGACCTCTGATGATTTGGATGAAATCAAAAAATCCCTGAATTTCATGAGTTCTGAACTGTCAAAAGTAACATCTCAACAGAATCTCTTGATGGGGTTATTTGAAGAAGTAAAACAACTTAAATTACAAATATGTCTAAAAGATAAAAAAAATTGTGTAATTGGAACAGAGTATAGACGATTTGGAACAAATATCCAAACTAGATAACCTGATTATAACTGGACTTGAAGTAAAAAAAAAAAAATCATATTTGAAAGCTGCTGAAAATAAGGAAATAACTGAGGATGCATCTCCATCAGAAATGTGTTCATTGGAAGAGCAGGTGGTGTCCTTTCTGCAGGACAAGAAGATTGATGTTGTTCATGAGGACATTTCACTGTGTCACACTTTGCCTAACAAAAACGATAAACTAAAACCAGTCATTGTTGTTCGCTTTATCAGCAGGAAAGCGAGAAATAGTGTGATCATGCAGGCAAAAAAACTAAATGGAACTAAAGTTTATATAAATGAACACTTAACAAAGAAAAATTGAAATGTAGCTCGTGAAGTAAGGTTGTTAAAAAAAAAATATTGCTTCAACATGGACACGAAACGGAAAGATCTGGATCAAAACTAAAGATGGATCACAGGCCAAAATGAAGGATCTGGATAGATTTAAATGAGTACATACAATAATGAAAATTGTATTAGGAAATATATTACTACATAAGATCAATTAAATAATATTGTATTCAGAAGAGTTTGTGCATCATATAATGATGACGTACGAAGAATCTGAACATAAAATATATAATGTTGAAGATATTACTAATACAATTTTTTTTCCAGCTGTAAAATGTACTGAATATTTTAATGTTGAACAGTTCAATGAAATTAATATAGCAAATGGAGCGCTCTCTATAATTCATATAAATTGCAGAAGTATTAATGCAAATTTATCTACGATATCAGATTATCTAAAACATTTAATAAGTCCTTTTCAATAGTAGCAATATCAGAAACATGGTTAAATGATGGAAATTCACATACTGCTTATATTGAAGGGTATAAATTGTATCACATGAATAGAAAAAATAAAAAAGGTGGAGGAGTGGCTCTGTTTGTGAAAAATGAAATTAAATGTAAATTAGTGAAATGTCTATGACTGTAGATAATTTAATGGAAATGATAACTATAGAAATAATAAATATGAAAAACAAGAATATAACAATAAGTTGTGTACCGGTATATAGATCACCTGGATCAAGAATAGAATTGTTCACTGATAAAATTTTGGAAATTTTGGTTAAAAGTTGTAACAAAAAAGTTTTTTTGTGCGGAGATTTTAACATTGATCTGGGGATAGTGGCTGATTCAAATTATATCAGTACTTTCATGGATTCAATGTGCAGTTTTAAGTTTTTTTCCATTGATATCTAATCCAACAAGAATCACGTCACAATTCTAGAAAAATTATTTGTGCCCATACTTGACAAATTCTTGGATAAAAACAATGTTCTAAGTAACAGTCAGTATGGATTTAGATCAAACAATTTAACATCCATGGCTCTTATGGAGTTGATGGAACAAGTTACCACAGCTATGGATCAGAAACAACATTGCATATTTGTAGATCTAAAAAAAGCATTTGACACCATTGACCATTACATTTTACTTGATAAATTAAAAAAATATGGTATTAGAGGACTTGCATTGCAGTGGATATTTAGTTATCTGAAAGACAGGAAACAGTTCGTTCAAATAGACGATGTAAGATCTACTTTAAGCTATGCTTTTTCTTGAGTACCACATACTTGGACCCAAGTTATTTATTTTATATGTGAATGATTTAATGAAGGTGTCCGATGTCCTTAAATGTGTTATTTTTGCTGACGAAACTACTTTCTTTTGTGTGGGCAAAGACTTGGAAGAAATGTTTGAGTTGATAAATATTGACTTCGTTAAAATACAATATTGGTTTAAATTAAATAAGTTATCATTGAACCTGGGAAAAACAATTATATGATTTTTAGTAAGAAAAAGATAACTGTTGATGTTCCTTTTAAGATTGATGGGGCTCGGGTCCTCTGGTCCTGTCGGGCCGGGGCCTGAGGGGTGGGCGTCCCCGGTGCCCGGGCCTTGGTGCCTGAGGCTACGCCGGTGCAGCGGGTTCCAGCGGGGGCCTGTGAGTATGTCGCTGTGGGCCCCGGGGGGTCATTGTGTGCAGTCGCTGGTGGGGGTCTTCCGGTTCTACCCTATGGTCGGATCTGGGGGGTGGGTGAGTGGCTCGTCATGTTTGGATGGCCCTGGGGGCTCTGCGCTCGGGATCCTTCTTGGGGTCTTGGGCTCTGGTCCCCCTTATATCTGCCTCGGGCCTTGGGGGGCGGATCTCTGATGCTTCACAGTCGCTATTGAATGTTCTATTAGAGAAGCCTTATTCACTTATGCATGCTCACAACCACACACAAATGGATGCGGGGATATAAGTGTAGCTATTATATGTAGATGGTTATATGACTGCATATGAATGTATATGTATGTATGTATATATTTGTATATAGGTATATATATATATTTATAGAAATCTACTGCAAAGTCATGAATGTTATGTGTCTTTTATGCATATGTGTTTTGTTGCTGTGTTCTGTCATGTACTTTGCAGGGTTGCGGACGGCGGTCGGGTGTGTTTGTCTTGTGCTCTTTTTGTGGATAATTGTTATGTTTTGTAGTCTTGCTTTCTGTCTTTCCTTTCTTTCTTTCCAAAAATTTTTTTTTTAAATAAATCATAATGGTGTGAAGAGGATGGCTGTAAGGTGAGAAGGGAGGCCATCTATAAAAGAAAAAAAAAATTTGATGGATTTAAGATAGGTAGAGTAAGGGGAGGTGAAGTTTTTGGGTGTAATTATCGATGATAGGTTGTCATGGAAACAACACATAAACTTTGTAAAAACTAAAATATCTAGATCTATTGCAGTGCTGTATAGAGTTAGAGATCTATTAAATGATAAAGCAATGCATTTGTTGTACAATACAATAATAATCCCGCATTTAATTTATTGTGTTGAGGTTTGGGGTACAGCGTGCAAAACTGTAACTACGGTAAGCCTATTTTTATTTTACAGAAAAGAGCTTTAAGGATTATCACTAGAAAACATTATTACCATCCATCAAATGTTTTATTTTACATATTGAAATTACTGAAATTTTATGATCTGGTTGATTATAATATTCTTTTAATATTGTACAAAGCTCAGAACTTCACATTACCCTCAAATATCCAAATGTTTTTTGTAAAAAGAAGAAGTACTTACAATCTTAAGGGTACAGATATTTTTGTTATGCCACAGCATAGAACTAGTTTAAGGTTCTACTTTAATTTATGTACTAGGTCTATGGAATGGTTTAGAAAATGGTATTAAACTTGCAAAAACAATGACTTTGTTTAAGAAAAATAATAAATTTGGTTTCTGGAAAAATACATATAAATTGGTTTGTATAAAAATTTATGTATGGTAAAATATGATGAGTTATTTATTATGTAATGTTTTTCTTTTGTGGATTACTCTTGTTTGAATTGATTGTTTGAATTAATTTTGTTAAAGAAGGAGCAGACATAATAATATTATCTTTTTCTGCTTCCTTTCATTTCATGTACTGTTTGTTTTTTTATTTACGTGGTGTTGTAAATAGTTTTTTTGTGTTCTTTTAAATTTGAAATGAATACGTTTATAAAATTGAAATAAAATAAAATATAGAACAGATGTTGGAGTTGATAAAGACAGAATTTGTCAAGATACAAACTTGGTTTAAAATAAATAAATTATCATTAAATCTAGAAAAAACTAATTACATGATATTCAGTAATAAAAAGAAAACTGTTGATGTTCCACTCAAAATTGAGGGTGTTGAGATTTGTAGAGTGAGTGAGGTGAAGTTTTTGGGTGTTATCATTGATGACAAACTGACATGGAAACAACACATAAATTCTGTAAGAATAAAAATAGCTAAATCGATTGCAGTACTGTACAAAGTCAGAGACCTATTGAATGATAAAGCTCTGTATTTGTTGTATAACACAATCATTGTTCCACACTTAATCTATTGTATTGATGTTTGGGGGAATGCGTGTAAAACAATCACAAAGCCTATTTTTGTATTACAGAAAAGAGCTGTAAGAATTATCACTAGAAAACATTACCGTCATCCATCAAGTACATTATTTTATCAACTGAAGTTATTGAAGTTCCATGATTTGGTAGATTATAATATTTTATCAGTTATGTATAGGGCTCAGAATAACGCATTACCTTTAAATATCCAAATGCATTTTGTTAAAAGACAAAGTTGTTATAATCTTAAGGGGACAGAGATGTTTGTAAAACCACAATTCAGAACTAGTTTGAAGGGACGTTCTACCTCAATCCAGGGAATTAGATTATGGAATGGCTTGGAGAATGTAGTTAAAAATGCCAAGTCAATGTACATTTAAGAAAATGATCAAAACTGAATTGTTAAAAAATATATAAGAAGTAGTGTAATGTGTATTGTATTAGTTAAAAAAATTAGAGTTAGTCATTTTGTACTGTTACTGGAAGATTATTATTGTTTAATTTAGCACTTTGAGATTTTTATTAATGAAAAGTGCATTATAAATGGAATTCATTATTATTATTATTATTATTAATCTGATTGTTTGAAAAAAGGGGCAGATATAATAAGATTTATTCTTCTTTCTGCTGCCTTTCATTTTTTTAAACATTTTGTATGTTATCGTTTATGTGATTGTTTTGTATTGTATTTTAAAAATAAACACATTTCATAAAATAAAAAAATAATGCAATAATCATTTGATCAGCTGCCGTTAGTCAGAAATCTACTTTGTTGAATAGTATGGTAGATGGATGAATTTATTTGAGTTTTTTCTTCTTCTTTTTTGTAGTAAGAAGATGACCAAAGAAGAAGAGGCAGAGCAGCAAAAAGACACATCTCAGGGTTTCAAAGAAAGGCAGGGGGAGACCACCCAAAACCAAAATGGTGGTGATGGAGATGAGGAAATAAAGGAGAGGAAGAACGAGAAGCAATGTCATCCAGGTATTATCTACCTAGGTCACATTCCTCCAATGCTTCGCCCCAAGCACCTGAGGAACATGTTGTCAGCGTATGGAGAGATCGGACGTATATTCATGCAGCCTGAAGGTAGGAGCAAGTCGTAACACTGTGACACTCTGATCAATAACTTCCAGTGCTGTGTTATTTTTCTTCTTGTTCTCCAGAAACTGAACAAATCAGCTCCTGTTTGCACTCAAACCTTTTTCATTGGTTGTTGATGACGTCACTGCAGATGAAGTGTTGTGGTCCCTCTGGGGTGATCGGTCAATCTCTCTTGTGTTCTAATCTGCAGACCGACAGGTGAGAAGGAGGAAGAAGAAATCTGGATCAAGAAGGAGTAGGTTCGTTGAAGGATGGGTGGAGTTTAGAGACAAGCGAATAGCAAAGAGAGTGGCGGCGTCGCTCCACAACACGCCGATGGGAACCAAGAGGCGACAGATGTTCTTTGCTGACCTCTGGAACATGAAGGTAATGTCTCTTTGTCCTGGACCTGGATTATCCATGCTGCTGATCTCTTGCCTTTAAACTGCTGTATTCATAGCCATCTGCTCCCCACAGACTCATGTTCTGGCTGCTATTTAATACACATTATTTTACATTCATTCATTCAAGCTTCATTTGTACAGGTTAATCCCATTGAGACACAGGGACTCATTTACAAGAGAGACCTGGTTTTAACAAATTGTGATGACAACAGTAGACAACAAAGACAACAACAGACAATCATAGACAATAGACAATTATAAAATGATGCATACAAATTGAGAATAACAAGTGAAAATAAAATGGTATTAAAAAAGTAATAAAATACTGCTAGGTTGTAAAGCAATGTAGAAAACTAAAAACAAGAACATGTTTGCATTGTTCTTGCCAGGAACTTAGATGTTTGAAGTCACTTAGAGAGGTCAAGGTTGAGAGCGTCCGATCTTTGTGCAATATAGTCCAGGAAACAGGAGTGGAGTAGGAGAAGGCCCTTTTGTGTTGTTCATTCATTCATTCAACCTTTATTTAGTCAGGTAAATCTTTTGAACCTCATGGGCTCATTTACGAAAGCGACCTGCTAAAACTAAAGAACAATGAACAGCAGTGATAGAATTTCATTAAACAATAAACAAACAAACAATAAACAATAGAAAACAAAAAGAGAGAAAAAAACAAAAGATTTTTTTTTTTTTTTTTTAACAAAGTATCAAAAAACTAGCAAAACATTATAAGGTAGACGTATAAAATCAAAGACAGGAACAAATCTGCATTGGTTTTTGCCAGGATTCCAACAGATTCTGAAAACCATTTAGAGAAGTCAAGGTCGAGAGCTTCAGATCTTTTTGTAAGATATTCCATGAAGCAGGAGCAGAGTAGGAGAAGGCCCTTTTTCCAAGTTCAGTCCTCACTGACGGAACACTGCAGGTAATCATGTCCTGAGAGCGCACACTGTAGCTGCACTCACGCAAAGACATGTAGGAGGAGATGTATGAGGGCAGCAGACCAAGAAGTGATTTAAAGATGAAAATGTACCAGTGGAAGAGTCTGCGTGAGGTTAATGATGTCCAGTTAACCAGTGAATACAGGGTGCAGTGGTGGGTACGATAATCACAACCAGTTATGAATCTTAGTGCACCATGATAGACAACATCCAACATCTGCAGGATGCACCATGATAGACAACATCCAACATCTGCAGGATGCACCATGATAGACAACATCCAACATCTGCAGGATGCACCATGATAGACAACATCCAACATCTGCAGGGTGCTTGTAGGAGCATTCATGTAGAGAATGTCACCGTAATCAATGGAGGGAAGGAAAGTCACAGATACAAGGCGTTTCCTAACATTCAGTGTTAGACATGATCTGTTTCTGAAAAAGAAACCCAGTTTAACTTTCAGTTTCTTCACTAGGTTTTCCACGTGGAGTTTAAAAGAGAGATGTGAATCGATCAGGATACCCAGATATTTATAGGAATCAACAAACTCAATAGGGACACCATTTGAAGATAAAATCAGAGGAGGATCTGCTGGAACCGCCTTCCTATTTGAAAAAAACATCCCTTTTGTTTTATCAGCATTTAGGACAAGTTTGAGACGGAACAAATCTGACTGGATGATGTCAAAAGCAGATTGCAGTAACTGGAAAGCCTTAGCAACTGTTTTAGCTCGGCAGTAAACAACTGTATCATCAGCATAGAAATGTAAGGATGCATCAGGGATGCAGTGACCTACATTAGCTATGTAGATTGTAAAGAGAGTTGGTCCTAAAACTGAGCCTTGTGGTACACCATTTTTAACTGTTAAATAGCTGGAAGAAGTACCGTTATGTTGAACACATTGCCTCCGATTGGAAAGATAGTTAGAAAACCAACCGATGGTGTGATCAGAGAAACCGATTTCTGAGAGCTTATGACACAGGATGTTATGATCCACAGTGTCAAAAGCTTTAGACAGGTCTAAGAAAAGTGCAGCACAATAGTCCTTAGCATCCAATGCTTCAACAACATCATTCAGAACCTTCAGAGAAGCAGTTGTTGTGCTGTGTTTTTTCCTGAAACCAGATTGATGAAGAGGTAAGATGTTAAATGAGTCCAGATAATTTTTGATCTGAGAGTTTATCAGTTTTTCTTGAACCTTGGCTAAGATGCAGAGTTTAGAGATCGGTCGATAATTGTTCAGTGAGGTGGGGTCACCTCCCTTCAGCAAAGGAAGAACAAATGCTGTTTTCCAAGCATCCGGAATGGTGTTTTGGCTTATGGACAGATTAAAGATGTGGGTCACAGGGACTGTGATGATATGAGCAGCCAGCCTTAAGAAGTAAGGTGGAAGTTCATCTGGACCTGCAGATTTTTTAGGATCAAGATCATTTAACAGTTTATTTACCTCACTGACTGAGAACGGAGAAAAAGAGAAGGTGTGATTAACAGATGGTTGACTTGTAGGAGGGATTTGATTTGTAGAAGTTTGATTATTAGATAAAGTGGCTGATTTTCCGTTTGTAACTGTGTCAAATAATGAACTAGAAGCAACAAAATGTTTATTGAAACAGTTCAGGATCTCGTGCTTATTTGACACAGGAACAGAGTCAACAAGAAATTGTGATGGGAGGTCAGATGATGATTGGGGGGTGCCTGAGAGAGATTTGATGGTTTTCCAGAATTTTTTAGGATCGTTTAGTTGTAGTGGATAAGTTCAATTATTGTAAAAACTCCTTATGAATTTTATTTTGAAGGGGGCACCACTCAAAGCTTTGAGAGGAAAAAGTCTGAACATACCATACCACTTTATTTATAAAGCACTTTAAACAGTGACAGTGCACACCAAAGTGTTGTACAGGGACAGACAAACCAAGCACACAGCAACAGATTACATAACAGGAAACGGAACGTAGAAACAAAAAACAATACAGGTATTCCCCAACTTACGAACAAGTTCCGTTCCTACGCTCGTTCGTAACACGGAAATCACCGTAAGTCGGACAACACACACCAGCCGCCACTTATACATGTACATGTACTGTAGTTACCAAGCACTTCGCCTATCCTAACACAGTACCCTACATAATTATCAAAAAACACATTTTTAACCTTAATAAAAAGTTAATTTCTTACTTTGAGCTGGTCAAGCCTGTCTCCGTCTTTTAGCATGTTAGCTCTTGCACGTCCGAGCTCCGCAGCTTCGTGCTGCTTCACATGGTCCAGATTTTTTACAGGAAGGACTGTTAGCATGTTAACTCCATATATAATGAAGGGGAAAAAGAGTGAATAACTTACTGTGAGCCATTTCTCCGCGGTGTCCATACAAAAAACTGTGCACGTTAGCATGTTAGCCCCTCCAAAAGGCCGCGCAGCATTAGCATTTTAGCTCCTCCAAAAGGCTGCCGCAGCCGTTTCTCCGCGTTTTCGCATGTTAGCTCGGTGTCCATCCAACATCTGAGCTGCCAGGCGGACATCGAGGCGAGCTCCCAGCCGCAGCAGGCATCTCCGTCGCGTTTTAGCTTGTTAGCTCCGGGGCGTTAGCATCCACCCGCCAATCCTACAGCAAGGCTTGTTAGAATGTTAGCTCGTTGCTACTCCGTCCGGCTCGCTGTCTGCTGCTTCACGCGGTCCACAGCATCATTTTCTTTGTCCATCCGTCCAGTGGCAGCTCCAGAGACATTTTTCTGCAGGTGCTAAGGAGGGGTTAAGCGTTTTACTGAGGATGCTATGAAGCATAATTTGTTCTTTCAGTTCTCAAGGTCAATGTGTGTCATTCACATCACATGTGGTACATAAGGTGGAACGAAACTATGGACAGGGTCCCAGTTACATCCAACAAAAATACAAATTGTAAAGAAAAACGGTAAAAAAAAGATCTGAGACATGAAATAAGAAATACACTAACCTAAAAATACACTAAGCACTACTAGTACGAAACAATAGCAGCACGAACATGAGTCTGTGTGAGCAGATGAGGACGAGTGAACACAGCAACATGAAACAGATCAGCAGCACATAACCAAATGGTATTACAATGATTTGTTTTCACAGTGATAATTCAGACTAGGGGTTCATGAGGTAGAAGCTTGTAGCCATAACGAAGGGTGAGATGGAGGAAGAAGGGTGACACATTTTCCATCTCAGCCCCACTACATTTTATTTATTTATTTTTCATTCATTAAAGTTTGGCACCAGCTGATCAGTTTACTGACCAACAACAACTTAATCAATATATTCTACAAAGTACTTCAGTGACTGATTCTGATTAGTAAAGGCTGAATAAGTTATTACAGGGAGTTCTATACCAGAACAAATGAATAATCATCCGAATAAAGTTGTCTTTTAAGTTTTAATACAAAAATAATCAAACTAAAAATCAACAACAAGAACAAACAAGCAATAATAATAAATCAGTCAAGGCTTAATTCTCTTGTCTAAAGCAAAATTAACTCTTTAAGCAGGAATTATTTCAGTTTTATACGCACATGAATTTAGATGCAGTGGGGCTATTTTAATAAAGTTTATTTTAGATTTTGGTTAAAAGAAGTTATTTAATGTGACCAGATAAGTCATTTATTATCACTGCAAGCCAGGACATGATTTATCAAGTTGTATTAGCTAAAAATGACATAACCAGAGGCATCATGTCACCAGTTTCTGCTCCTTACTGGGTCAGTGTTGAGAGCATCACTCATCTTTGTGGGCTTCAGCTGGTGGATCAGATTGTTTTTTTTTACTCGTTATAATCACTGATTTTTTAAATTTATTAGTCGTGTTTTGCGAGGAAAATATCACAACAACCACATGTTAAAGAATATTAACTCGGATGAAAAAGAAAATAATCTGATATTTTCTTGGGGGTGCTGTGACTTTTCCAGGGGGGGCTATAGCACACCCTAGCTCCCCCCTGGAGCCGCCTCTGTTAAGGAGAGTTGACAAGGCAACCAGTTTCCTCTGTGGCTTTGACCAGAGGGTCTTGCAGTAAAATCACACAACACAGCGTTCTGTTCACAGATCAGAGGGCAGGTTTCTCTAAAGCTGACCAATGCTTACTTTAACTTTTGACAAAAAAAAACAAAAAACTTTTGACGGAACGCAGCGTTTTGCGCATGTGTCCGAATATGGCAACACTACGGCAAGCCGGACGAAGTTAGCTTATAGCTTCGCTACTTAGCACTTGAAGAAAAGACTTTAACACCGCTTACGCACAGTTTTCAACACAAAAAAAGTATTGATTAACTCTGACAACTCTAAAACATTACAGTACATTCATCATGGCAAATAAAACTAGACGTACAAACCAGGAAAACTTGAACGAACATAGTGATCAGGACATGGAGGACATTAAAAGATCATTGGACTTTCTCAATTCAGCAATAACCAAGATGGAATCAAAACAAGAGCAGATAATTGGATTAATTGAAGAGGTGAAACTCCTAAGACTTCAAATTAATGAAAAGGACAAAAAAATATCTGAACTTGAGAAAAGGATGGATGACATGGAAAGAAATAACAGACAAGAGAACCTGCTTATATCTGGGTTGAAAATAAGACCTCAATTCTATTCTAAAGCTCTAAAGGGTCCTGACTAGGGTTGTACATCTCTGTGTGACAGACGATTCGATTCACATCTAGATACAAGGGTTACGATTCGATTCAAAAACGATTTATTGTAAAAACGGAACGATTCGATTCGATTCGATGCAGTGTAAAAGCGATTCGGTTCGATTCGGTTCGATTCGATTAAACTTCAAATAATTCTACGTTTTAATATTTGTTGATGTACCGGTAGACAAATATTTCATTATGAAAGAAAAAGGACCACTTCTATAAATGTGACATTCTTAGAGCATTTTTAAATTTGTAAAAGTCCACATATATCATATCTAAAAGGGTGCTGTAAAGCACTGGTAAAAATAAAGTAAAAAGCCAAACAAAATAATCACATGTTAAATGTGTTTATTTTTAAACATGGACCTAAAGACCAGCTAAAAGAAAATTTCCTACAGAAAATACAGAAAAAATATAAAAGGCACAAATGGTTACAGCAGCATGTAATAAAATAAAAATCACTAGGAAAAAAAACCCAGGAATAAGCTATAAGCACAAAGCTCATAACCTGTAGTTTGGTAGTTATGTGCAATATAGATCATGTGCATTTTAGCTTATATTTCATTACTACCTTGAAATAGTTATTCACACAAATTCATCCTGCTTCACCTTTAAAATTCTACCATGTTGTTTACTATTTTTCTCTTCAGAAACTTTGTAAATATTATAATTACTGTTTCACTTTTTGGTAGTTTATTTTGTACCCTCATTGCATGCTTTAGTATTTCCTGTTTGCTTGTTGTTTGTTTTTTAGCCAGTCAAAATCGTTTTTTCTCATCCTGAGCATTTCATTGTACTAAGTTAACCCTGTGTTAACCTGCATATGACAAATAAACACTTGAACTTGAACTTAATAATGCAAAACATAATGCAAGAACAGTACGCCTAACAACAGCAGCACGAACATGAGTTTGTGTGAGCAGGTGGGCACAGATTAATATAAAAACATGCTCTCTGTACCTCACGCTCTCTGTACCTCTTGACTTCTTCACTGGCCTGGTCCCTCACAGATCTAACTGCCATCCTCACTTCAAAGTCTTCTCACAACAGCTCGTCCAGCGCTAGCCTGGTTGAAACCATACCCTTGTCCTTCACTTCGCTTCGTACTAGGGTCTGGACTTTCTCCATTGAAAAACGTTTCTTGCTGGAGGCGTTAGCCTCTGTTGAGGAACAAAACCATTGGATATTTTGAACAGGGAAAAGCATTCTGCTCCCTCCCCTCAGAGCCACCCCCCGTGCTCTGGTGAACTTGACTGACAACTGCTCCGCCCCCTGCTCCAGGAGTCCTGCAGCTTTTCTCTCGCTGCGCAAATTCAGTGTTTATATGTCATAAAACGTTTTAATAAAATAAAATAAAACCATGGATCGCTGGTCCAGCTCACCAAAAGACCAGAAAATCTGATGGACTCCGGCAGCAACGTAAAACCCGAGTTTAATTCTCGTGACAACCTGAGACATTTCCTCCTTTTCATTCAGCGGAGGGTGGAGAAGGAGGAGGAGGGAGCGATTTCTTGACTTTTGGGAAAAAACAAAACAAAAGAAAACTCCAGATAAGGGATTAAAAGAAGGGGAAATTAATAAATTTGTGTCTTATAAAACAGTCCGGCATCGCTTTGCATGCTTTGAATGAGCGGGGTGAACTTGACTGACAAGTGCTCCGCCCCCTCTGCAGCTTTTTCCCTCTGCCGGCTGCCGCGATGCATATTGTGTTTATATGTTTAAAACGTTTTAATACAATAAAATAAAACCATGGATCGCTGGTCCAGCTCACCAGAAGACCAGAAAATCTGATGGGACTCGGCAGCAACGTAAAACCCGAGTTTAATTCTCGTGACAACCTGAGGCATTTCCTCCTTTTCACTCAGCAGAGGGTGGAGGAGAAGGGAGCGATTTCTTGACTTTTGGGAAAAAACAAAACAAAAGAAAACTACAGATAAGGGATTAAGAAGGGGAAATTAATAAATTTGTGTCACATATAAAACAGTCCTGCATCGTTTTGCATCGCTTTGCATCGCTTTGAATGAGAACATGCCGCTGCTCGCTGACTGAGCGCTGGCAGAGCCCTTTTATAGGGCTCTGCGCGCTGGGACAGGTGGGGGCGTGGGTTAGGGTCCAAAACTCCACCCCTTCTGTTCTCTGATTGGTCCGGTCAAAAATCGGCCGGAGAAATCGTTGTGAATGGGAGGAATCCCAGACTGTGCAGTGAAGGGAAATGAGAATTGAGCGGAGCTGTGCAGGAAGGCGAGGGCCAGGCTAGTCCAGCGCTGACATTTTCTTTTTTTTACAAGGTGGTTCATCATCTGAAATAGAAAACAAGCACCATATATTACTGACTATGTTTGCCATCATGAAGTTTTCTTTTTAATGACTTTACCATTTTATGTAAAAATCTTCATCTGATGTTCAGAATTTATTTATGTAGGGACTCGTGTACATGTGTAAAAGATATATCATTATCATCATGATGATTATTTAACTCTTTCTGTGCATGCATGCAGATTCTCTCATTATTGTGAATGTGTTTTATGCTGATACAATGACTGCAGCACAAGATTAAGACAAAGTCAGCTCATTCTTGATCACAAGTTATAAAACACAAACCTGTATGCTCATCTTGGGTCTGGGGTGCATCATTGCAGCCGTCCAAATCTCCATTTGCAGGTTCAGTCTGCACTGGACCTCTCTGAACTGAATCCCCCGTTACCTAGAAATAAAACATGACATTACATTTAGTGTACACTGTACAGTATGGTTAAATGCAGTGTAAACAATCAAAAAACAGTAGGCAGAATAAATCTAGTGACAGCAACAAAACACAGCAGACTGTAAGATGTATTTTGACAGTGTGCTGAGGGATTTACCTTGTGATGCAGGGATGTTGCTTTAGCTGTGAATGTCCTCTCTGCATCATGGCTACTGTTGTAGCTTTATGCTTCTTATTAATCTTGTATGGCTGTGGGTCATAGTCATGCAGCTTATATTATAGGTGAAGGCTGAGACAACGCAGTTCGGGTCCAACAACGTGTTTATTCTTCTGTGTAACAACAAGACTGTTCACCCATTCTGTGGGCTCATTGACAGCAGTTATCACTGCTACTGAGGAAGGGCAGGGACTTAAAACAGTGTGGAAGAGATCTTCAAGGCCTGTGTAGCTCGTGAACTATCACTGAGTTGCCCGTAAAATTTAGTTACCCGTCGCTTTGTGTGTGGCAGCTGCATGATCCTGCTCGTTGTTGTGAGGCTTGAAAAGTTGTTGGTCGAGGTTTGTTGTGCTACCAGTGTACTTCAGAGGTGCGCTGCATAGCTTACAAATAGCGTGGCTTTTGTCGAGTTTTCCGTCCTTCTAGTAAAACCCGAAAACGTTCCACACTTTAGATTTTTGTCTGGCTGATGTGTTGAAAATCTTTCGCGGTGACTCGCTAGCGCGGCTAATATTTACATCCATGCTCGCTCGTGCTCTTGGTGAGCTATGGCGCATGCGTGAGAATAGCTTCGCTCTCGCGTTGTTTTAGAAACGCAATGTAAACCCAGCAAGTCTCGCGATAACCGGTCCGTGTCTTTTTAACCGGTTCATCTCTGGATTTGTGGCTGGTTGCTGTCGGTTTACGTGGCTGCTACCGATGCAACCACATCGCTAGCTTGTCAAACCGGATATCCGGTCGAATCGGTTAATCTATAACAAGCCTAGTCCTGACACACCTGAAGATGCTTCTCAACAGGATTTGCAAAGCTTGGAGGAACAGGTTGTGTCCTATCTCCAAGAAAAAGACTTCAACATCGTACAAGAGGATCTGTCAACTTGTTACACCCTTCCTGGATTGGACAAAAACAAACCAAATGTAGTGGTCAGGTTTATTAGTAGGAAATTGAGGAATAAAGTGTTATTTCAAGCAAAAAAAACTTACTGGTACAAAGGTATATATTAATGAACATCTGACAAAAAAGAACGCCACAATTGCAAAGGAAGCAAGGTTACTGAGACGCCAGAAAAAAATTACATCAACATGGACAAGAAATGGATTTGTATGGATAAAAATTCAAGATAATTCACAACCGAAAAAGTACTAGACATGAAGGACTTGGAAAAATTCAAATAAAATTAGAAGACTGTAATAATTAAGTCATCAGGTTATCCATCCATCCATTTTCGTCCGCTTATCCGGGGTCGGGTCGCGGGGGTAGCAGCTTAAGTAGGGAGGCCCAGACTTCCCTCTCCCCAGCCACTTGGAGCAACTCCTCTGGGGGAATCCCAAGGCGTTCCCAGGCCAGCTGAGAAACATAGTCCC
>JBBPBX010006244.1:48773-69146 GCA_038048925.1 Garcialebias charrua
GAGCCACCTCAACTGGCTCCTCTCGATGTGGAGAAGCAGCGGCTCTACTCCGAGTCCCTCCCGGATGACTGAGCTTCTCACCCTATCTCTAAGGGAGAGTCCAGACACCCTGCGGAGAAAACTCATTTCAGCCGCTTGTATCCGAGATCTCGTTCTTTCGGTCACAACCCAAAGCTCATGACCATAGATGAGGGTGGGAACGTAGATCGATCGGTAAATTGAGAGCTTTGCCTTTTGACTCAGCTCTCTCTTCACCACGACAGACCGGTACAGCGCCCGCTTCACTGCGGATGCTGCACCTATCCGCCTATCGATCTCACGCTCCAGTTTTCCCTCATTCGTGAACAAGACCCCGAGATACTTAAACTCCTCCACTTGGGGCAGGACCTCCTCCCCGACCCGGAGAGGGCATGCTACCCTTTTCCGGCTCAAGACCATGGCCTCGGATTTGGAGGAACTGATCCTCATCCCGGCCGCATCACACTCGGCTGCAAACCGCTCCAGCGAAAGCTGTAGATCACGATCTGATGAAGCCATCAGTTTATATTAAGTAGTATTCAGTAGTCAATTAGACAAAAGTTTATGACTATGACTGATACTACTGAGTTAAACCCAAAAATATATAACTTTGATGATTTAATTGATCCAGGATTCTTTCCTGTTTTCGAAGAGTGTGACTATTACAATGAACTACAATTTAATGACATCACTCAAACAAAAACTGGTTTATCATTAATTCATTTCAATATTAGGAGCATTATTGCTAATTTTTCCAAAATAACTGATTATTTATTACAATTGAACAGAACATTCTCAATAATATCTTTGACAGAAACATGGTTAAATAATGATAAGATAGATAATATCCACATCAATGGATATGAATTTTACACGATGAACAGAATGAACAAAAGAGGAGGTGGTATAGCGCTATTTGTACACAAAACAATAAACTGTAAACTAAGCAAGGAAATGTCAATAATTGAGGAAAATATAATTGAGATGATAACAATTGAAGTATTAAATAATAATGAAAGAAATATTGTAGTAAGTTGGGTGTACCGACCACCTGGTTTATACATCAAAGATAGTAGAACTATAAGAATTGTAATAAAACAGTTTTTTAATGTGGTGACTTTAATATAGATTTAAGGAAAAAAACAGACTCCAACAGTATTAGTACATTTATTGAATCAATGCAATCCCTTAATCTGTATCCATTGATATCGAAGCCTACTAGAATCACAACCCATAGCGCAACAATAATAGACAACATTTTTACAAATACGACAAATGGGGACGTGTTTGCTGGTATTCTAACGAGTGATCTTAGTGATCTTCTACCAGTCTTTACATTTTATAAGAAGTATCAAACTGTTACCGAAACATTTGCAAAAAAGAAAACAATAATAAATACGTCAAAGAAAGCATTAGATAAATTAAAGGATGATCTAGCAAAACAAAACTGGGAAAGTGTATATGTTGAAGATGTAAACAAAGCATATGACGTGTTTATGAATATTTTGGATACATTATATAAAAAAAACTGTGTACAGTACTAAAAACTTACATTAAAAAGAATCATGTAGAGCAACAATGGATGACAAGAGGATTGAGAAATGCGTGTAAAAAAAATTGTACTCATGCTTCTTAAAATGTAGAACAAAGGAAGCTGAAGAAAAGTACAAAAAATACAAAAATAAATTGGTTGGGATTATAAGAAAACACAAGAAAGAATTATTACAGTGAACTGTTGAATAAATGTAATGGGGATATGAGGGAGACGTGGAAAGTTGTGAATGGTGTGTTAAATAAACACAAAGTTAACTCAGGTATTTCACAGAACTTTACAATAAATAATACGGAAACAAATGATAAAAAAGAAATTGTTAACGGCTTTAATCAGTATTTTGTGAACGTCGGAACTAACCTTGCAGCCACAATTCCAATGGTGAATAACAATGTAAACTATTTAATCGATGGCTGTTTAGACAGTATGTTTTTGAACGGAACTGATAAAGATGAAATATTGAAAGTAGTTAAAAACTTTACAGAAAAAAAAATCGAAAGATTGTATGGATATGGATATGTCGTTTGTGAAGCGTATAATGTGTCATGTGATAGAGCCGTTCACTTACATTTGTAATTTATCATTTACAACTGGTGTATTTCCAGATAAAATGAAGGTGGCTAAAGTGGTTCCATTTTTCAAAACCGGTGACAAAGGTGTATTTAATAATGTAGGATAAATGCGGGGGTCAATATTAAACTGACACACTTTACAGTATATATCTTAATTACTTATTCAGATTGAATAGTAATTTCACGGATTCTTTTCTTTTTCAGTTTACCCAATATTTCTGTGATCTTTATGATGGACAAATAAACCAAAAAGCCATTAAGTGACAGAGACGTTGATTTTTGTTGGTATGCCAGGAGACACTACCATTTATTTAAAATAAATCAACTAAAATTAACACCATTACACTTGATTGATAGATTCTCACTTTCTTGCAATTTAACACGTCAGCACAGTTAAATTACAACACAACAGACATAAATACGGACGTTAATATACTTAGTCTGTGGCTCTTTAGCTTAAAATGTAGTTACTAGCTTAGATTGAGGGAAAAAGAAATAGGAGGAATAAAAGAGGTTGGAGGGGTTGTAAAGAGGGAAGTTTATCTTGCATTTATAAAACCAGATGACACTTCCATACGCGTCCAGCTAAGATATCATCACACCTCCAGTAAGCAAACAGCTGCTGCTTTACCTTAAGACGTCCGCCTCGGTTCTGGTAAAGAGCTGTGATCAGCCTTGGACTGACGAGTCGTCGGTCCCGCAAATCCAAGCTGGACTCCACACGTGTTTACCTTGTCAGTGTCGGTGATATTTGCTTTAGTCGGCAGAAGTCGTGGTTTTTTGGCTCAAGATAACTTATTCCAGAAAGGAATTTAATTCAAAGTTCTGAGCTTATATGCTCGGTTCGAAGTGGACTGATAACAAGCATGTTATCAGCCTTTACTGAAGAACGAAGGTCCTTAGCTCTTGACCAAACGTCCGACAGCTTGAAGAGAAAGTTCACATCTCCTCTTCCTCTCAGGAACTCAAAGTTTCAGGAAAACTTAGAACCCTTAGTAGAGGATCTGAGATCAAAGACTTGTTCCTCTCCGATTGGTTCAAAAGAAACAGTCGAGGAGTTAACTTGTTGTTATCATGGTACAAGGTTACAGCCAGCAGCAGAGAGAAATGTTTAGGAAAAGACAGAGTGCTGGAGTCATTCTCATGAAAACAACGGATTAACTGTCTTCTTCATTTCTAAACAAAATGGCCGGGCCTCTCTTACCCGGGACTTCAACTTTCACACAGCAGGAGGGACACAGTAATGTTTCACATTACAGAATAACACAGCATAATAGCACACATCATGAAAATGACAAAATGTTATTCTTTTGATTACATTAAAATAAAATTAAAGAAGCCAATAGTCTCTTTTGGTGACTATGTTCTCAGATTACAACTAATGGAATAATTTGTAGTAAATGTCTTGTTTTACTGAGAGGTCAGTAAAGGTCATCTCTGGAACAGTTCAAAAATACAAAGGTGTATCAGAGCGGGCACGGTCATGCCCACTACAATAATTATAGACCAATATCCCTATTACCACGGTTCTCAAAAATCTTGGAGAAACTATTCAACATTCGATTAGACAAATTCATTGAAAAACACAACATTCTAACCCATACTCAGTATGGTTTTAGATCTGGTCATTCAACATCAATGGCACTTATGGATTTTGTTGAACAAGTAATTACTGCTGTTGACCAAAAAAAATATTGTGTAAGTGTTTTTGTTTATTTAAAAAAAAAAGGCCTTTTATATTGTTAATCATAGTATTCTCCTTAATAAATTACAAAAATATGGAATAAGAGGATTAGCCTTACAATGGCTATGCAGTTACTTAAAAAATAGGAAACAATATGTACAGTTGGATGAGGTGAAATCAAATAATAATAATAATAATAATGTCTTTTTCCTGTCATCTGCGTATGTTTCCCATACACAGACGAAATTCGTCTCTGCATTTAACCCAACCACCTACCAGGTGGTGCAGTGAGCAGCCCGAAAGCGCCCGGGGAGCTGGAGAAATAGGTGTGCACTCATAGACACCCCAAGGTGGGTAGTGGCCGGGGCGCGAACCCGCGTCCTTCGGGTCCCAAGTCAAAAGCCCTGCCACTAGACCATCTTGGCTCCTCAAATCACTGTACTGTTACATGTGGTGTTCCACAGGGATCAATACTCGGTCCGAAACTTTTCCTTTTATATATTAACGATCTGGTTAAAGTGTCTGGGGTCATCAAATGTGTTTTGTTCGCAGACGACACAACTTTTTTTTGTTCTGGAAATACTATTGAACAATTAATGGATTTATTAATGAAGGAGTTTGTAAAGATCCAAAACTGGTTTAGACTCAACAAATTATTATTAAATTTGGATAAAACATACTACATGATATTTAGCAATAAAAATAAATCAATTGACATTCCATTTTTTATCGATGACTCAGAAATACGCAGAGTCAATGAGGTAAAATTCTTGGGTGTTATTATTGATGATAATTTATCATGGAAACAACATATAAATTTAGTTAAAACAAAAATATCTAAATCAATTGCAGTATTTTACAAAGTTCGATATCTACTAAATGATAAATCTTTGTATCTGTTATATAATTCATTGATTGTGCCACATTTGATTTATTGTGTAAGTGTATTAAAATATACAGTATATACAGTATTTTTATTTTTTATTGTTTTTTATTTATAAATAGATAAATGTACAGTACTGCACAGTCACCAAGCACTTAGCCAATCCTAACACAGTTTTTAAACATGAAGGAGTCNGAGAGCTCTCTGTGTGCAACAGATGATGCAGGCTGAATCCTAGACTGTGCTCTATCTGGACGATTGCTCACAGACTTATCTCACTGCTCCGCCACCAAAAATGCAACACGTGATTCTGTGCTTGAAGCTGGTAGAGTTTTTTGACTGTATCATAGAATGTCCTAAGACAAAATGTGATAGAATCTTTTTTGAATACCACTGATTATCCTATTGTAACCTTCCTTTTATTCCATATCTGATTGTTTGGCGGCACAGATTAATTTCTGCTGCGGCTTCCTTACGTATGTCCCCTCTCAAGGACGGTGCGTGCGCCAATTGCAATGTTTTGTGCCCCGGTGCAATGACGATGCCAATAAAGATATATTCTATTCTATTCTGAAATTCTATGATTTGGTCGATTACAACATTTTGTTACTTGTGTATAGAGCCCATAATAATATACTACCGTCAAATATTCAAAGGTTTTTTGTGAAAAGAACAAGCTGCTACAATCTTAAAGGTAAAGATGTGTTTGTTAAACCACAGTTCAGAACAAGTTTGAAGGGAAGAACTACAGTAATACAAGGCGTAACATTGTGGAATAATTTAAAGGGGACCACATATTCAAAATTCACTTTTTAATGTTTTTTTTTACTCAACTTTGGGTATGTACTTCATAAAAAAACAGTCCTAGGGCCAAAAAAATGCACCCAGTGGTATATTTACTTTAAGTACAGGTAGTCCCCGACTTACGAGTGCTCTTACTTACGAGGTCCTGGACTTACGAGCATGCATCTCATTAAAATAAAAATAAATAATAATAATTTTTTTTTATTTTTTTATTTTTATAAATGAATACATGTACAGTACTGGACAGTCACCAAGCACTTAGCCAATCCTAACACAGTTTAAAAAAAATGAAGGAATAAGTTGAATTGTCTCCCTTTCACATAAAGGGAGCAAGCTCCCTATGGAGCCTGCAGGGAGGAGGGAGACAATTCAACTGACTCCTTCATGTTTAAAAACTGTGTTAGGATAGGCTAAGTGCTTGGTGACTGTGCAGTACTGTACATTTATCTATTTATAAATAAAAAACAATAAAAAAATAAAAATACTGTATATACTGTATATTTTAATAAATAGATAAATGTACAGTACTGTACAGTCACCAAGCACTTAGCCTATCCTAACACAGTTTTTAAACATGAAGGAGTCAGTTGAATTGTCTCCCTCCTCCCTGCAGGCTCCATAGGGAGTAGAGGTGTCGTTTCTTTGCCCGAGCCCGACCCTACCCGAGCCCTACCCGACTTCGGGTCGGGCTCGGGCCATATTTTTGCGTTTGATTGGCGGGCCGCGGGTCGGGCTCGGGCTTTGATGTGGTTTTTTTAATCATACAGCACAAACAAAACTAAATAAAAATGCACACAATATAAAATTGTTTTAATCTGCTTGTAAAGAATATAAGGCAGTAAGTTTATTGATGAGGAAATAATTAATAGAGTGAATTTAGATGGTGAAAACCGCAGCGCGCAGCCACTAAATTGGCAACTCAGCCAGAGAGCAGGCGCGCGGCGCGCGCCTGACAGCGTCTCCCCCGACATGCTGGACTTTTTAGTGACATTTCTCGAACCATTTTACCGTGCACAGAGAGAACTGGAGGGTGACAAATATCCCACCAACCTGGTTTGTCTCTGGAATGAGAAACTGAAGCAACACTGCCAGTCCTCACACAGACTCTCCGCAGCAGGTGTTTCTGCGCCGCAGACATGCAGAAGTGCTGGAGCGCAAAATTATTATCCACGACTTGCAGAGAGTTGCATTATTTCTGTGGCCTAACTTTAACGAGCTCAAAATTATGTCACCAGCTGACGTGCGTCAGGTGCACGCTCACGTCGTCCGCACACTGCTCTCTGCGGCGGAACAAGTTGCCGCATTCCTGACATTCCTGAAGCTTCAACAGCAAACTGCGAGCAGCGCGCTCACACCTCCTCCTCCTCCATCAAAACAAAGAAGAACAACATCAAGTTCTTTTGCTGAGTGGGAGAACGCAGTAAAAGCTTAATAAATAAACGTAGTGTTTTTTTTTTTTTTTTTTGTTGTTTTTTTTTTTAATCGGGTAGGGTCGGGTCGGGCGGTGATTTCTAGGAAATCAGCGGGCTCCCTCGGGCTTGGGTAATTAAACTTAGGGCTCGGGTAGGGTAGGGCCGTGGATTTCCGGCCCGATGACAGCTCTAATAGGGAGCTTGCTCCCTTTATGTGAAAGGGAGACAATTCAACTTATTCCTTCATCTTTAAAAACTGTGTTAGGATAGGCTAAGTGCTTGGTGACTGTCCAGTACTGTACATGTATTCATTTATTTAAAAAAAAAAAAAAAAAAAAAAAAAAAATTTTTTTTTTTTTTTTTTACTATGTGATCCTACTTACGATTTTTTGACATACGAGCGCCCCCTAGGGACGGAACTCGCTCGTAAGTCGGGGACTACCTCTATATTTATTTTTCTGTGATATAAACGTCTCATTTTCAAATCCTAGCGCTTGTGATGTCACAAGCGCCAGGACAACCCACCCCAACCTGAGTCTAGCCCCTCACCTAGCAACCCCTGGTGATGCTCCACCCACTTCAGTATAAAAGACGTGACGGTGGTTTTTCCTGAGTTCATCTCAGCACAATGGCTCCTAGAGTTCAATGTTTTGTTGTTGTTAAAATGCAGTACCGCTAATAACCAGTGCTGGGCAGCGCTAATCCAAAAATTAGTTCCGCTATTTCTAAAGCACTAATTAATTTATTTAGGTCCACAATTTCAAAAGCACTAATGTCTTATGAAAATTAGGGGAAGCTAATTCTAAACCGCTAATTCTAAAATAAAACACCATCAGACAAGAAGCAAGTTTTAAGTTGTTTGTATTGTACTATAGACTTAGGAAGGTATTTATAATAATATTGTTTGTAATAATAATCATTTTCTTTGAGTATAACCAATAGACAGGAAGGTATTTATAATAATATTGTTTGTAATAATAATCATTTTCTTTGAGTATAACCAATAGACAGGAAGGTATTTATAATAATATTGTTTGTAATAATAATCATTTTCTTTGAGTATAACCAATAGACAGGAAGGTATTTATAATAATATTGTTTGTAATAATAATCATTTTCTTTGAGTATAACCAATAGACAGGAAGGTATTTATAATAATATTGTTTGTAATAATAATCATTTTCTTTGAGTATAACCAATAGACAGGAAGGTATTTATAATAATATTGTTTGTAATAATAATCATTTTCTTTGAGTATAACCAATAGACAGGAAGGTATTTATAATAATATTGTTTGTAATAATAATCATTTTCTTTGAGTATAACCAATAGACAAAAAATACACACAACAAAACAGACCCTGATTACACCCAAGAGTTCTTTTTTTTTTCTATTTTAAATCAGTTCTTGAATCCCGGATGATTAAAGGTCCATCAATAATCTGGTAGTTTGTAGTTCATGATCCAGGGTAATAGGTCCAGAAAAAAACAAATAGTTTGGTGCAATTTAAGTCCTACCGCACAGCTGTGGTGGTCCGGTAGCTTGCCAATGCCATCCTGGGTGGGAACAGGGGTTGAAAAAAACCCTGACCTAAACAAGGTCATAAACAAAACAAAAATTAGCATTACTTTATACACAGGACTAAACTGTTATCAAAATTTCTATAGGCAGTCAACAGATTTAATGAAAAGTAAATAAAATGATCCTAAAAGGATGAAATTACAAAAATCAAAGGATTTATTTAATACTTTACGTACATATATTCTATTCGGCCAGGAAATGAGAATGATCTAAAAAAGCTAAGTCTGGTCCTCTGGACATTCAAAAAAACAAAACAAAACAAAGCAGTGACTTTATAGCACAAGGTTTTTCTGAGCTTAACCGGTTCAAATGGTCAAATCTGTTGGATTTAAAAAAATATTTCGCATTTGCCCTCTTCAAAATGGCGGCCGCAAATGGCGAAATATTTTTTTTTAAACCAGCAGATTTGACCATTTGAACCGGTTAAGCTCAGAAAAACCTTGTGCTATCCACCTTATTTTCGTTTTCGCGCCACTACCCATAATTCATAGCGGAAGCCGGGAGTGTACTTCCGCCCGCGGTCCCGCGCTCTTGTTTACGTTTGTGGGGAAACATACTTGCTAGCGATTTATTTATTTATTTACACAAAAGTTTCCTTTACCTCACGTAAATGGAAGCACATAAGAGGTGGATAATTCCAAGGATGTTTTAAGAAGCTGCGAAGATAAGACGTTAACTGCGAAGATAAGACGTTATCTGTGCTTCAGCTGTCACTGAGCAGTGACAGCTGAAGCACAGATAACGTCTTATCTCACTGCTCACGGACAGGCTGACTGGACACTGTGGAAGGTACATCACTTATATCAGAATATTTAGATCACAGCCAGACATTAATAGTCAGAGTTCAAGTCTGTGCTGTGAATGGAAGCATACATTTAATATAAAATTTGTTGAAAATGTCACAATTGAAATGTACAAAGTTGAAACACATGCTGTTTAATTAACAAGTTGATGATAAAGTAGTTATATATTTTCTGCAATATTCAAAGACAAGATAATATGAAATATGTACATTGTTTTGAGAAAACCATGTGTTGCCATTTAAAGAAGAACCTGTTACATTGTGGTTGAATAAAACAAAAAAAGAAGTCATTTTTCAGTTGATCTCATACATACACTATTACATAAGCTTTTCAACAAAAACATTCATGGTGTATTATATACAAAAGAGAAACATAGAAATTATTTACTCCATATCTAAAAATTTCTGTGTTAAGGTCCTCTCTCAGGTCGTAGAATCTTCAATCACCAGCAGACTCCCAGGACATGGATGGAAACTCGACTTGGTCCAGAAGTTTTGTGCAGTCGTACACACAGCAACAAACGAGTTAAAATCTTCTATAAATAAATCTGCTGTTCATTTACATTTGTTATTTTTGTTGTTATTTCAATAATTAAAATACACTGTTCAATGTCTAATAATGTGAAGTAGTTTCATTGTGATGTCACCCATACTACTCATTGTAATACACATAAATAAAAACTAAAGGTCCTGATTGTTCTTAGGCCAGTGTTTTTATTCACATGTGCAAAGCAAAAAAACATTCATTTTGCTTATAAGTTTTCATCACCCAGGAGACTGACAAAGTTCAGAATAAAAGCTATAATTATACATTTAAAACAGTTGAAACTGAATACTGTACAATATGACAACTGTGGGTGGTGTTGTCTTAATGAAAATGAATTGGCACAGAATAAAGATCAAAACCAATTCAACAAGCAATGATGGAGACCAGCAAACTGAACAGATTTCTCTTCATGTGGAACTGTCCGATTTCAGCCAACTCCACAGGAATCCAAGGTGTAGATCTGAGACTGGACCCAGGTGTACGATCTGAGACTGGACCCAGGTGTACGATCTGAGACTGGACCCAGGTGTACGATCTGAGACTGGACCCAGGTGTACGATCTGAGACTGGACCCAGGTGTACGATCTGAGACTGGACCCAGGTGTACGATCTGAGACTGGACCCAGGTGTACAAACTTATCTCTGGATGGATCTCGTGGCTTCAATCTTCTGTAAAGTAGAAAAAGAAAACTTGTCTTGTCATAGACAGTGTGTACAGTACAGTACTGTATTAGTACTAAAATGAGTAAATAAAGCATTTACTTAACAGATCTGTCATTAAATAATATAAATAAATATAAATAATACTGTATAAACACGTGTGCAACACACAGTTATACACAGTTATATTATTTAATGACAGATTAAGTAAATTATTTATTTACTCACATTTTAGTACAAATGTAGCTTCATGTGCACTTTTCTCCTCTTTAATTTACATCATTATTTTAAATGTGCTAATAACTCTGGTTTAATGACGGGTCAGGTTTTGAGGCCTAGTCATTGTTGACACGGTCTGTCTTTGAAAAAAGATGTGTAAACTGTCTCAATCATATCTAACCAGCTAAATAACAGTTTAACTAAAATAACACAGCCCAAAAAAAAAGTCCAGGCTCAACAAGAACCAGCACTTTGTTGTGAGTGTTACCGTCTGGAAGTTAGCCTTTAAAGTAGCTACATGCTAAGCTAACCACAGCAGTATCACAGCAGTACAGACGCTAAATCATGAAAAAAACAGCTACTAAACAGACGGTTATACTCCGATATTGTTCTGACATGGTTTCACAAAATGATTTATATAGAATATTTTGTTTACCGAACTAAAGTTGATCGGAGCGCGACGTCTTCGACAGCAGCTCAGAGCCAGACACAGACAGAGGAAAGAGCTGCTGTAGGCTCCTCCGATGGACATAGATCCTTCACGTTTACAACAGCGCGTTGCTCAAACGTATACCTGGCTGTAACACCCTCTAACCCAGCAAGAAACAACCCCAAAAATTTAAAAAACGAGAGGATATAAACTAGGGGTGCACCGATTTCAATTTTCTGGCCGATCACCGATCACCGATTTTTAGAAAGTCTGACCTGCCGATTCCGATTTTCCGATACCGATTTTCAGGTGTTAAAAGGTCAAAATGTACCTTAAATTTTCCAATCTTACTTTATTGTAAACGAAGTTTAACCATTAAAAAAAAATCAGTTCTTTTTACTCTTTCACTTGTTACATTTTAAAAAAACAAAACAAAAAAGATAATGCAGCATGTGTAACATTTTCAAGTCAGTGGGTAATAAGAAATAACACTCGCACAGGTAAGTTTGTCCTCACAGACTTATTCCAGTCACTTTTTCATTAGTGGCAGGTTTTTCTTGATGAACAAAAGCATTTCTGCTTTGTCACCAGACAGGCGACTTCTTTTCTCATCTACTGCATGTCCAGCCAACCTGAACAGGCGCTCGCTTTCAATGCTTGTGCATGGGGCAGAGAGATTCAGGCAAGTAGAGCAAGATGAGGGAAACAATTTTCATTGATCCTCCAGTAGACCAATGGGTCCTGGCCCCTTTCGACAGGAAAGAAACAGGTAGTTCTGTACCTGCATAGCTGAAGGGCTGGTCAGCTGTTGCTCCTTTTCCATGTTAGTAAGTAAGTAAGTAAGTAAACTTTATTTATATAGCACCTTTCACAGACAATGACATCACAAAGTGCTTCACAAGCAAAAATAAAAAGAGAAAAAATACATAAAATTTAATTAAAAGCCAGTCTGAATAAATACGTTTTAAGATCTTTTTTAAAAGAGTCGATAGAGTCTGAGCTGCGCAGTGACAGAGGGAGAGCGTTCCAAAGCCTCGGGGCCACCACTTGGAATGCTCTGTCTCCACGTGTTTTAAAATACGATTTCATCTTGAACTGCAAACAGTAGACTACCGGTACACCTTTTTGCTGCAGATTCATCAATGTCAGGAGGTCCCACTTCAGAGAATGTTCCTGCAGCAGGTGTGCATCTGGTCCCCCTCTCTGCTGAGAAGTAGTGATTCTTGTACCTTGTTTTGCATAAACAAAGAAAGATGGGTCAATCATTGTGTTTTGGATACATTAAAAGTTTTTTTAAATTGCATGTAAATAAAGAAATGCATTTCTTTATTTACATGCAATTTAAAAAAAACATTTACCGGTACATTAAATTTAAAATAAACATTTCTTGATAGAAATTTTCAATCAAGAAATGTTTATTTTAAATTTAATTTAAATGTTTCTTGAAATATAGTAGTAGGCTAAAAGTAATAAAAGTAAAGGGTACGGACATTTTTGTTAAACCGAAGTATCGAACCAGCTTGAGGGGTAGATCAACTTCTATAAAAGGCATAAGTTTATGGAATAGTTTGGACTGTGATATTAAAAATGAGAAATCATTCTTTTTATTTAAGAAAAAGATCAAGAATATTCTGTTAACAAGATATATATGTTTGTAAATATCTATTAATTATAATGAGTAATGTGACTAATTATATGTTCTTTGCTATGCTATTTTACTTTCATTGCTTGATTTTGTTTGTTTAAAAATGATTTGTTAAGAAGGGGCAGATATGATAAGATATTCTTCTTCTTCTGCTACCTTTTATTTTATATGTATTTTATTTATTTGAATTTGAAATGGTATTTGTGTTTTTAATTATTATGAAATAAATAAACGTTTAAAATAAAATAAAAATAGAGAGAAAAAAGAATATTCACAGTTACTTACCTTGGATCCAGAGTAGTGGCCAAGTTGTCAGAAGCTCATGCAGCATTTTCTCACAACAGCCTGCAGCAACGTAGTTTTGGCTTTACCCACACCACGGTCTGTGCCGAGTGCAGTGATGGCATATAATATCGTGCATCAAGCTTCTAAAACCTTTGTCCTCAACGACTGAAAAGGGCTGGTCGTCTAATGCCATGAACTCCATCACTTTCCTCGTGGTAAGCTTTGCTCTTTTCGTTGCTCATAAAAGCTAACAGCAGCTGTGAAAACCACCGACTGGCTCTTTGATAGCGCTAGCTTCTTTAGCTTAGCATTAGCTTGGTTGCTCGCTTCAAACGTTGCACACTTGGCTGCGTGGCGATTTCTTAAATAGCGAACAAGGGTTGTTGTATTAAAGGTTTTGGTTGTGGCTCCACCACGACTTACTTTGGCTTTACACAAGTTGAGATCTTTTGCTCATTTTAAAATAGTACAACTTCCAAACAGACAACATGGCTGCTCCGGGTTGCCTGTGTTGACCATAGACATACATTATATATAGATATCTATGGTGTTGACTGTGTACTTGGGCGCATGTACAGACGTGACCTGGTGGGCGGTCTATATAAGATATCTATGGTCAGCCCCCTCTCCGCGCCCCCTCCCCCCCACCCGCTCTCACAGCAGAGAAAAAAGGGACAGCGGCTGACTTTCAGACTTTTGCGGCGATCGGTGGATAAAATCGGCTTCTCATTTAACGATCGGCCGATTTCCTCAAAATAAGGAAATCGGGGCCGATTTATCGGCCGGCCGATTTATCGGTGCATCCCTAAAATAAACTGGTGTCCCGGTTCGTTTTTCACAGCAAGCCACACACTATGGGACTTCCGCCGGAAGTTTACCACCGGGAGGGGGCGGCACCGGACTGTCATGGCGGCCTACATGAGCTTTTTGCGAAAGAGGTGGATAAAGTCAGCTAAGAAGTATATTTTTCTCAGCAAAGAAATAATTGTTTTTACCGTGTTTTCATGGAAAGTCCTTATCTTCTGTGGCCGTCGCGGCCGCCATTTTGAAGAGGGCAAATGCAAAATACTTTTTAAAATCCAGACGCGTCGCGTAGGCCGCTGAGAAACATCCATAAGTTCACCCTCCATGTTAAAAACTCTTCGTCTGACTCTTCAAAAACAAGCAATAAGGCTGCAGAGTAACACACTGGCTGCTAACTGCTATAGAGAGAGCACACACCAAGAGACTGAGGGGGACGCTTTTTAGTGACGGACCACATCCGGCGCTGTCGTCCGAGCTCGTAAATACGTTATTTCGTTTTTACTGATAGATAATTAGTTATTAGCGGTACTGCATTGTAAATAAAAATAGCACAAAACCGCGTATGAATTATAAAAGTTAGTTAATCCGCTGTAAAGCTAACAGATTATTTAGCTACGCTATAAGCGGATTAGCGCATTAGCGCTCTCTAGCGGTCGGAGGCCCACCACTGCTAATAACTAATTATCTATCAACGAAAAAACTTATTTACGGGCTCTTAAATCGCCCGGACGACTGCTCACGGACCATATCCGGTCCGCGCCGGATGTGGTCCGTGAAAAAAGCGGTCCCCGCTAGAGAGAGCGTGTATAGCAGTTAGCAGCCAGTGTGTTACTCTGCAGCCTTATTGCTTGTTTTCGAAGAGTCAAACAAAGAGTTTTTAACATGGAGGGTGAATTTATGGATGTTTCTCAGCGGCTTACGCGACGCGTCAGCGCCTCATTTGCCCTGCCCAAAATGGCTTCTGCCTCTGGGTCTGACTCAGGGTCCCCTTTGGAGGGCGTAAACAGATTTTTGAAGGGCGTGGCCTTATCATAAACAGCTCGTTCAGAACGAAACTCAGAAAAGGCACAACTAGAAAGGGGATATTTTATTTAAGAATAATTTTGTGCATTAAATTGAATGAACATGGTCTGGATAGCCCACAGACATACCATAAAAATTTATAAAACCAATATGTGGTCTCCTTTAATGTCAGTATTTAAGGAAGCTAAATCAATTTCTGTCTTTAAGAAAATTGTCAAAGTTGAATTGTTAAACAAATATAATTGAATGTAATTGAGTAATCCATATAATTGTTGGTTAAATGAGTTATTTACTTATTTTGTTATTAGAGAGCATTTAGTTTGTATTAGATAGATAGGAGCAGATTTAATAAGATATTTTCTTCATCTGCTACCTTTTCATTTTACACCTTATATTTTTTTATTTTCATTTGCTTGTCATTTATTGTATCACATTTTGTAAAATGAATAAACTTTAAAAAAAAGTGCATAAGTGGTGTTGAAGTGTACAATCAAACTAAAAAAAGTAAAGATTAAATCTGACAACTGTGATTTTCTGCGGTTAGCTGGTAGAAGACAGATCTCTATCGTAGGCTAAATTTCTATAGTTTCTACCGTGTACCATTTATATTACGCATCCCTAGACAGCAGCATGTTTAAAAGATATTGGCACCACACCTGAGGCTAAGCTGCTATTCACAATGGCAAGAACAGGAGGGCCCAGAACAGGAAGAACCTCCTTTAGGAGTCGAGGGGGGACAACGTCAAAGGGGGAACCAGATGGCTTCATGTTGCACATGACCTGCTCCAGAGAAGACAGAGAGATGGGCTCAAAGTGGTCAAGAACAGCTACACAATGAGATGGGATGGACGGATCATGAGCAGGTGGAGAAATGAGTGCCCGGGTGTTCGCACCTTTTTCTAAAAAGAAATGGAGGAAGTTTACACACAGCTCAATTGAGACTTCTAGAGGTGAAGGTTCATTGAGGTGTAGAACTGAGTTCAGGGTGGAAAAAAGAGCTTGGGGGTTTTGGGAGTTGGAGGCAATTAAATCAGAAAAGTACTTCGATTTAGCAGCTTTAACTGCCTTCTGATAATGACACCAACTCTCATTTAGGATTTGAAAAGAAACCTGCAGCCCGTCTTTCCTCAGCAAATGTTATTGTTTAATTACCATTTTTTCCGCCTGATAGGTCGCACCGTAATATAGATCGCTTTGTCCAATTATTGGGAATAAATTGGAAAAATCCATAAACGGGTCACACCTTTATTTAGATCGTACCTACGTCACCGCCTACGTAACGCGTCATCCACCGCTGCCGTGACGCATCACCGCTGAGACAACCCGGAAATGTGGTCCGAGTGTTTAGCTCTGCTGCAAATGTCTGCCACAGTAGCGCACAGCAAGGCTTTAAGAAGATTAACATGGTAAAAACAATTATTTGTTTGCTAAAAATTATAGCTGACATTATAGCACAAGTGTTCCTGAGCTTAACCGTTCCTTAATAAATTCACGAAATGGTCAAATCTGCTGGATTTAAATTGTTTCGCTTTGACGTCTTCCAAACCATCGCGTGCGCTGCGAAAATAAATTATTAATTAATTTATTAATTTATTTATTTTTCAACCCGATGCACACTCTATACCCCCTAGGTCCAAGACATGTACCTGCCCCCTACATTGGGCAGCCCACACCCAAACCCAGGAGGTAGGTCCATTCATTCTGGGGTGGAGAGCAGCCGACATCCAAGATTCGGCCCAACCCCCGCCCTGCCGACAGGACGGAACACCCGAGCCCAAGCAGCCCCAGGGAGAGCACAGTGCCAGCCCCACCCACGGCGAACCCTCAGGCCCCGAACCCCCCCATAGCCCAGGACAACTCCCGACGGCCCACCCCCGAAAATAAATTATAAATAAATCGAATTTTATCTCAAACAACTCTAACAGCTAACAGTTTGTAAATGAAACCCAAATAATTATACTGTGTAAGCTGAAAGAAAATCCGCCGAGTGGTTTATGAACTATTTAGACAAATAGTATCCGTTTACGGTAGCTAACCGCTAACAACTATGCTAAAAGATCGATTTAAAAAAAAATCTCAAACATCTCATAAAGCTAATCAGTTGTAAATGTCCATACAGTGATTACTTACAAAAAGTCCAAGATGGCGCCCGTAAGCATGGCTGCGTGTCCACCTCTCCTGTGGGTGTTTGGAATTTTTGTGTTTTGTTCGTTCTTCATTGGAGACATAACTACACTGCTGGTTTATGATCGGAAGCAGCTTCTGGATTTACGGTTTGCTGCCGCGGATGTCGCTGATTCGGGCCAGTATGACCGTACCTCGGGATCGGGGAGGCCCCCTCCGCCCCCGTTGCTCGGAGACGAGCTGCCCGTTTACCTCCGCTGCTCTTCGCACCAGCCTGCACGGAGAAATCGATCGACTCGGAGGAAGAAACGCGGCTCACGAGCTGGCCGGCTGGTGAAGCTCAGAGCCCGGCGTTCTGCCTCGCTGTCTTCAGCTGATGGTCTCGATTCTCATCGCCAGTCTCCCGCGTGCACGGACCAGGAAAACAACGGGGATCTCCGGCCGGAGCAGCTCTCTGTGGGCAGCGAGCCGCGGACGCGCGCTCCCCCACCAGCTGTTAGCACATCAGCTGCTAGCAGCTCATCAGCGGCTAGCTCGGATATCATCAAATTCTGTGTTGTCAACGCCCGATCTGTTTGCAACAAAACGTTCATCCTCAGGGATTACTTTGAAGAGCACGACTTGGACTTTTTCTGCATCACAGAGTCGTGGATGTCGTCGGGTGAGTCCAGCGCGCTGACGGAAATAATACCACCAAACTGTTTGTTTTTTAACGACCCGCGACCATCAGGTCGTGGTGGTGGATTATTAACAATATTCAAATCAACTTTTGACTGTAAACAACTGTCCATTCCAGTCTCCTGCTCTAGCTTTGAGCTGACTGTGTTTGAACTAGGACATTCACCTGTAACTTTGTGTGCTCTTGTCTACCGGCCGCCTCGTTCTAAGAACTTCATCAGCGAGTTTTCTGATTTCTTGGCTGAAATTACAGCTAAATATTCTCGGGTCGTCATTTCAGGCGACTTCAACTTGCACGTGTGTTGTCCTGAGAAGCCCATGGTTAAGGACTTTTTAGATTTATTGGACTCATTTAATTTAACTCAACACGTGAACTCTCCAACGCAGCAGCGTGGACATTTGTTGGACCTTGTTTTAACATGCGATGTGACTGTTTCAAACCTTGAAATAGGAGACAATGTATTCTCAGACCATAGGCCAGTGAATTTTCAGTTCACCATCCCCCATGTAAATCCTAAAACATGCATTCCTGCACGTAAAGGCAGGAATGTTAACCATTTAACTGCCGCACGTTTCACTGAGGTTTACAACAATGACATGTTAATTCAGCCCCCGGGGTTCCTCTCCAGCGCTGAGGAGCTGACAAACCAGTTTGACACTGTTTGTTTAAAGACTTTGGATAAAGTAGCGCCTATCAAAACGAGAAGACCAAAACTCAGGGCCGAACCGTGGCTGAATGACACTACCAGAGCTGCGAGGCAGCAATGCCGAAAGGTGGAGAGGAAGTGGAAAAAAGACAGTCTGCAGGTCTCTTTTGAGATGGTAAAAGAGAGCTGGCGCCGATATCAGAAAGCAGTGATAACTGCTAAATCACAATACTTCGCTGATATCATTGCTGCAAATTCTCGTAACCCTCGAGTTTTGTTCTCCACCCTAAACTCTGTTCTCCACCTCACTGAACAATCACCCATGGAAGCCTCGACTGAGCTGTGCGAGAACTTCCAACATTTCTTTTTAGATAAAATCGCAACCACCAGGGCTCTCATTTCTCCTCCATCTCACGATCCATCCATCCCACCTCAATCTGTTGCTGTGTTTGACCATTTTGAACCAGTCTCTCTGTCCTCTCTAGAGCAGGTCATGTGTAGCCTGAAACCATCTGGCTCCCCCTTCGATGTGGTCCCCCCTCGGCTTCTAAAGGAGGTTTTTCACACTCTAGGTCCCTCCATTCTCTCTATTGTTAATAGCAGTCTATCCTCGGGTGTGGTGCCAAAATCATTAAAACATGCTGCTGTTCAACCCCTCCTGAAAAAACCAAACCTCGACCCGTCAGTATTATCCAATTTCAGGCCTGTCTCCAGACTCCCATTTGTTTCTAAACTTCTAGAGAAAATAGTTGAGTCCCAACTAAAGTGCTTCCTGGAGGATCACGCTATCCCCGAGCTATTCCAGTCTGGCTTCAAATCCCTCCACAGCACTGAGACTGCCCTACTGAAGGTTTTTAACGACATCTTTCTATCCACAGATACTGGTGACTCTGTGCTGCTTGTCCTATTGGACCTCACATCCGCTTTCGACACCATTGACCATGAGATCCTCATTGCTAGGTTGGAGCAGTGGGTGGGCATCTCAGGATCAGCCCTAAACTGGTTCAGATCCTACCTCTCTGACAGGTCTTTTTGTGTGTCCATCAATGATTTTACTTCTGCAGTGGCGGCTCTTAAATGGGGGGTTCCGCAGGGGTCCATCCTGGGTCCTCTCTTGTTCTCCTTATACCTGCTGCCACTCGGTGCTATCTTCCGGAAACACAATATACCTTTCCACTTCTACGCTGATGACTGTCAAATCTACTTCCCCCTAAGACAAAATGGTACAGGCTCTATTCAACCTCTGCTCGACTGCCTGGCTGACATCAGGGACTGGATGGCTTTAAATTTCTTAAGCTTCAATGATAAGAAGTCTGAAGCCATATTGTTCCTTCCCAATGACACAACCTCAAACCACTGCATTGACCTGTCTGCTCTACCCCTGTCCGAAAAACAAAAAGTCAAAAATCTGGGAGTGATAATGGATCCTTCCATGAAACTCAACAGTCATGTAAACATGATCGTCAAATCCTGTTTTTTCCAGCTGAGGCGTCTGTCTAAGCTGAAGCCCATATTATCCAAAAAGCACCTGGAGACAGTGATTCACGCATTCATTACATCTAGGCTTGATTACTGCAATTCACTTCTGTTTGGCGTCAGTCAAGCCACCATTGCGCGATTGCAGCTGGTTCAGAACGCAGCTGCCCGATTTTTGACCGGCACGCGCAGGGGAGAGCACATTACACCAGTCTTGGCCTCCCTTCACTGGCTACCGGTTCATCTTCGAATCCAATTCAAAATTCTCATGTATGTCTACAAATCGCTGAACAGTCTCGCCCCCGCCTATCTCTCGGATCTGATACACCCATATGTTCCTCCACGTGCTTTGAGGTCAGAGGATCAGGTACTCTTAATAGTTCCAGAAACTCGCCTTAAGCGCAGGGGTGACAGAGCGTTCTCTGTAGCAGGCCCAAGACTCTGGAACGAGTTACCGCTGCTCATCAAACAGGCCCCCTCCCTCTCGGTTTTCAAATCCCGGTTAAAAACTCACTACTACTCCATCG
>JBBPBX010006245.1:5398-17809 GCA_038048925.1 Garcialebias charrua
AAAAACACATTATATGCAGCTCCATGAAGTACATCTAATGCATCAACATACCCGGTAAACCAAATGTATGTTTATTCTATTTTAACAGTATTACTTTTTGAAAGTTTTATTCAAATTCAGGCATTTTGGTCTGCAGAAATACTAAATTGAAAATCAAGTTTTTATTCATTTGTTTTAGTATTTTTATAAAACAGTTGATAATGTTGTCACATTTCTCTTGATGCAAACCAAAGCATAAAGCTATTTTCAGTTATCTGCAGTGTCACTGAAGAAAGACAACGTGGGGAGGAGGCGATCCTTGGAGGACTGGGGGAGGTTACTCATGAGCCATCTGATAAGACAAGGGAAAAGGGAAACATTTGGAGTAACAAAAACATTGTATTTTTTTCCTTGTGACACAATTTTGCTTATTCTCCTTCAGATTGTGGAGGAATTCCTCCTGAGCTTCTAACTAGTCCTCACTCCATAGCATTCAATCAGAAGCTTATTCCAGGATGGAAATAGGTTTTATATGTTTGAGGTTAAATTGACAATGATCAAAAGCTGTAAATCAAAAGTTGTAAGAAGAATATCTGTGTAAATATCTGTCATATTGTTTGTTTCATTAACACAGATAGTAATTTGATGTGCAATTATTTTTCATCCGTCTGTTTGAAAGACAGACAGTGGTATAGTCTCCGTCTGTCTGTAAACTTTCCGTTGTCCGAGCCGTAACTTCTGATCTGCTCAAGATAATTTAATAGAACTTTAAACACCTATGTATCATCACTAAACAGGTTGTTACATATACTTTTCATCACTTCAGATTCAAGATCAAGGTCATAAATCAAGGTCAGTTCTGAAACAATGTCTTTGCTGGACCATAACTTCTAATCTGATCAAATAACCTAACAAAACTTGATACACATATGTACTACTACTAAACAGTGTGTCATGAAATCTTTTCATCACCCCAGCCAGGGCTGGGCGATATCTCAATATTTTAAAAATATCGAGGCAATTTCATGTACGTATAAGACGGGACTATATCGTCTATATCGATATTTCTATGTTGGGAGTGGACACAGTCCCAGTCTCAACTGTGGAACAAGATGGCTAGCTTTAGCAGTCTTCCACAGTTGAAAATGGGACCGTGTCTTTAGCGATATGATAAGCTGCTGCTTTATTAATGTTGAACTACCTCTCTCTGTTCCTCTCATTAGGCACAGCACAGCTAAATTAATTTTGTACCGTGGTTTGTTTCAGGGAAGGAGGCTGAAGTCAGTCAGAGCTGCAACTGCAGTTTACACACGCTTACCAACGTTGTGAAGGCGGTGCAGCTGAAGAGGATTATTATTTAATATATGTAAATAAAGGTCTAAATTTTTTAAATATATGTAAATAGTTTATATTTTAGGCATTTGTTTTGTGTAGTTTCAACTGTTTGTTAATAAATGTGCCTGTGTGACAACTGGGACAAAGCTTTGACTCAGAAATATATTTTTGTTATTACTTCATGGAAAGAAAAAAGTATTGCAATAAATATTATATGTCGCCATTCATCTTAAAGTATTGAGATATTAATTTTGGTCCATATCGCCCAGCCCTAACCTCAGCTCAAAATTCAAGGCCACAAATCAAGGTCAAAGGTCTTACAAGGCCTTTGTTTGTTTGTGCCATCGCTATAGATTGCTGTACGTTAGTGTGTTGACTGGGGGTATAACGGTACGCTAAAATCACATTTTGGTTTGGTTCAGTTTCAAGGAGGGCTCGGTTCGGTTAATTTTTGGTACAAAAAAAGACAAAATAAAGACTTACAAAATGTTTATTTTGAAAATATGCCAAGTAAACTATATCTTTGTATAAAAATAAATAAAAGCGACCCATTTGGATGATATTTTTTAATAAACAGCACTCTTTACAATAAATAAACTACTTTGTAGGGGTGTAACGGTACGCTAAAATCACATTTCGGTTCGGTTCAGTTTCAAGGAGGGCTCGGTTCTGTTTATTTTTGGTACAAAAAAAAAAGACAAAATAAAGACTTACAAAATGTTAATTTCGAAAATATGCCAAGTAAACTATATGTTTGTATAAAAATAAATAAAAGTGACCCATTTGGATGATATTTTTAATAAACAGCACTCTTTACAATAAATAAACTACTTTGTAGGGGTGTAATGGTACGTTAAAATCACATTTCGGTTCGGTTCAGTTTCAAGGAGGGCTCGGTTCTGTTCATTTTCGGTACAAAAAAAGACAAAATAAAGACTTACAAAATGTTTATTTTGTAAATATGCCAACAATAATTTGGCATATAATAATTAATTAGATAATAATAATAATAAAAGAACAATACCTCTTCTTGAACGGTTGAGGTGGTTGAATCTCTCGATCATCAT
This sequence comes from Garcialebias charrua, assembly GCA_038048925.1. Lineage (NCBI taxonomy): Eukaryota > Metazoa > Chordata > Actinopteri > Cyprinodontiformes > Rivulidae > Garcialebias > Garcialebias charrua. Next base: position 7,780 of record JBBPBX010006245.1, read on the forward strand.
CATCATCATCATCATCATCATCATCATCATCATCATCATCATCATCATCATCATCATCATCATCATCATCATCATCATCATCATCATCATCATCATCATCATCATCATCATCATCATCATCAGGGCTTTAATCAGCTCCAGGGCTTGTTGACAATATTAGTTTTAATTTTTTCATGAAGTTCTGAACTTTCTGGCTGAAGTGTTGACATGATGGATGTCATAGCAACGCTCAAGAACTTTAAAGCTGGCGCATCAAAAATATTCAGACATAGCTCCAGAGCTTTAAAAACTCCTACAGTTTGTGTTATTGCTCTGGACCGACCTGAGTTACCTGATAAAGGTTGTTTAAATGCAGTTGCTGTTAGCTGTCTTTCTGCAACAAGCTGCTTTTCTTTGTTCACGTTCGGATGACGTCGTTTCAAGCACGTTAACGTTAGACGTTTTGCTACAGCAGACTCTCCGTGAAACAACGTCGACACACAGCTTTGGATGTGCGCTCGTCTTTTAACAAGAAAGCCATAACGTTCCCAAACAGGCGACGGCAACGAGAAGCTAGTCTGCTAATGCTACGCGTCCTGCGCGTGCTGCAATATAATAGTGCCGTGCTGAAACGCGCCCAGGAAATTTAGTTCTGTGGCGCACATATTATCTTGTTAATAACATTTACTAAGTGAAAAAATAACCGAAACGGTACGCAGGTGGACCGAACCGAACGTGCCGTACCGAAACGGTTCGGTACACCCACGTGCACCATTACATGCCTACTACTTTGTATACTAACAATAATAAAAATCTTAATAACTACAATACAGGTAGTCCTCGACTTACGACGTTGATCTGTTCCTACGCGGCATCGTAAACCGATTTTTGACGTAAGTCGGAACATACGTACATACTACACCATATACATGTACAGTAATGTATTACCAAGCACTTAGCCTATCTTAACACAGTACCCTACATAATTATCAAAAAACACATATGTTTGGGAGCCATAATGAAGGGCAAAAAGAGTTAATGGCCTACTGGAATGCTGGTGACGCCGTTCTCCTCGGTCCAGAGTGGTATACAGGTAGTCCCCGACTTACGAGCACTCTGACTTACGAGGTCCCGGACTTAAGAGCATGCATCTCATTTAAAAAAATATTTTTTTTTTTTTTTTTACTTTATTTTTTTTATAAATGAATACATGTACAGTACTGGACAGTCACCAAGCACTTAGCCTATCCTAACACAGTTTTTAAAGATGAAGGAATAAGTTGAATTGTCTCCCTTTCACATAAAGGGAGCAAGCTCCCTATGGAGCCTGCAGGGAGGAGGGAGACAATTCAACTGACTCCTTCATCTTTAAAAACTGTGTTAGGATAGGCTAAGTGCTTGGTGACTGTACAGTACTGTACATGTATTCATTTATTAAAAAAAAAAAGTAAAAAAAAAAAAATATATATATATATATATTTTTTTTACTATGTGATCCTACTCACGAATTTTTGACATACGAGCGCCCCCTAGGGACGGAACTCGCTCGTAAGTCGGGGACTACCTGCTCCATCGTATTCCTCCGCCGCTGCACAGCATACAGTACAATATTCTTCCGCCGCTGCATTACGACGTTTACGACGTAAAACCGCGCAATTCGAAATAAGGCTTTTCATGTACTGTAAATGGGAGATGCGTCGTAACCCCGAAACGTCATAACTCGAGACCGTCGTAACCCGAGGAGACCTGTAACAGTCAGAACCAGAACAATAATCAGCAACAGACTGTTTACAATCAAACTAATCAAGTTTTAATTTTTTATCCAAAAAGACCAACTTGTCCACATTTTCTGCCAAAAGCACAGATCTAGTTGCAGTGAATATCTCCAACGGTGGAGAAATCATCTCAATAACAACAGGTAGCAGCAGTGTGGCTGTATTTGTCCTCATTACTCACAACCTCTTCTTGGACCTGCTCCCACCTGTCCCTGGAAAAGTTCAGAGTTCAGTCATCACAGACTTCTTAGCTACAGGTGATCTCTGGTGGATTTCCCTGAAGAGGAAGAAGACTCAGGTGCTATCTCTGTCCCAGACTGGAAATAAAACACAAAGATGTAAAAAAAAAAGAGTTAATAAGACTATAATTTTAATTTTAAAAAGGTTAATTAGATAATAATAAACGAACAGTACCTCTTCTTGAATGGTTGTTATGAGATGGTTGAATCTCTCTGTCATCATCATCATCAGGGCAGGGCTTTAATAAGCTCCAGGGCTTGTTGACAATATTAGTATTAGCTTTTTCATAAAGTGCTGAACATTTTGGCTGAAGTGTTGACATGATGAATGTCGTAGCGAGGCCCAAGAACTTTAAAGCCGGTGCATCAACAACATTCAGACGTAGATCCAGATCTTTAAAAACTCCTACAGTTTGTGTTATTGCTCTGGACCGATCTGAATTACCTGATAAAGGTTGTTTAAATGCTGCTGTTAGTAGTGTTTACAAAAAGTTGCTTTTCTGTAGAAGACACGTTCATGTTTGGATGATGTCGTTTCAAGTCAGTTAACAAGTTAGACGTGTTGCCTGCTACAGATCCAATATCCGTGAAACTTTAACATACAGCTTTGGATATTTTCACTTGTCTTTTAACAAGAAAAACACAATGTTCCCAAACAGGAGACCACAACAAGAAGCAAGGCTGCTAAATGCTGTGTGTGCTGCAAGATAATAGCGCCGTGCTGAAATACGCTTAGAATTTTTTGTTCCGCGGCACATAATCTCTCGTTAATGAAATTTAATGAGTGATAAAATGACCGAAGCGGTACGCAGGTGGATCGAACTGAACGAGCCCTACCAAAATGTTTTGGTACACCCATGTGCACCATTACACTAGTGTCAACGGGCGTTATGTATAATGTGCTGTATGCAGTACTCTTCTATTACTTGCAGCTCTTGGTACCATTTTGTATCAGTAACTGTGATTATTTGAGTCTGTTAAACACCCTTCACACATAAATATGACCCATGTACAATGACAGTGATTCATTTTTCCATTTTGCTCTTTGCATTCAGACTAGCCATCAGCACAGATGTGAGCCACATATGGCCCGAGGGCCAATAATGGCCCATGGACATTCTCCATTTGGCCCCCTTAAATTCTTAATTGAAAAGAACACAAATCTTTAAAAAGCTGATGAAAAACTGCATTTTATCAGCGAAACTTGGGCAAGTTTAAATTAAATCTCTTGGACAAACATATTGATAAGCTTTAGATTCAGATAGGCTAAAAGGCTTATCAAGCATGCTAACGGTGCTACAAGAAGACTAAACCCCCTAAAAGTCTTCCAGATTATCTCTCTTAAAGAACGTTTTTTTTTTTTTTCAATTATTATGTGTCTCGTTTAGACCTTTGGGAAAAAATGGTGCCCACACCTGCAGTAGCATAGAAGTATTTTTGTACATAAACTTTGTTTTTCCAATTTTAGATTGTTTGTCTCAGTTGGTAGAGCTGTTGTGAGAAGGTCGCCTGTTCAAATCCCAGCCCGGGACTTTTGGTGGAGTTTCCTATTCTCTCCGTGCATGTATCGGTTTTCTCCGGGTACTCTGGTTTCCTCCCACAGACCAAAAACATGCATGTTAGACTGATTGGTAACTCTAAATTGTCCCTAGGTGAGAGAGTGAATGGTTGTTTGTCTCGTTTGTCCCTGTGATGGACTGGAGACCTGTCCAGGATAGTAATGGGAATTGACAAGAATTTGGCAATTCCAATTCCTTTATCGATATAACTTATCGATTCAATTCCTTATCAATTCTGTTATCAATTCTCATTGGGTTAGGCAATAAAATATAGTAAACCATTTGTGTGCATGAAGTATTTAATGCTCTTTCACCAGAACAAAAATAGAACTTGTATGAAAAAAGAATTCCTAATTAACATTAACACATCAACAAAAAACATAACCGCCCTTTTAAATTTTGGCAAACTAGCAATTTTTGTGCAGAAAAATTAACATGTTGGCTTAAAGTTGGACAAACTGACATACGATATACGATAAACTGAATCCACTCTCTGAGCTATGGAGATGTGGGGCTGCTGCTGCACAGACAGAAGCTTGCTGTCCTCTTCCTCAAAAAGTTATTCTAGGGCTGTCTTTTTTTGCTTCTTTACGGAAGGCGTCTGAAATTATTGACATAACCACAACTTGTAATTCACAAGTTTCAATTTTCAAATAAATAGTGTAATAATCCATGGAATTTATCATATTTCATTACAAAAAACAAAACTTACATAGTTACTGCCTGAGTGTTTTCTGCCACCGCTGCTGCCCTGAGCCTGTCCCAGATGTTATCATCATCCATCATGTCAATCTTCGTCAACTAAATGTTATTACAGGAGAGGGAAATTATTTATAAAATACAGTGGAAGGTAACAAGTGACAGAAGCTGGAGGTAACGTTACCTGCTGCAACTTTTAAAATGGAGGAGGACGTGTTGTTAGCTCCACTCCCATCACCACCTAGCAGTGTGTTAAAGATGGTACATTTGTTCAAACTAACCGCATGCTGAGTGGTCAAATGCTTCATGGTAGAAGTATTTCCGCCCTTTATAGTAATCGACGCGTTACATGTGTCGCAAGTAGCCCTGGCTTCGTCTTTTTTTGTGAAGTAAAGCCACACGCTTGACTGCTTCCTCCACGACGCCATGTTGAATACCAAATGCGGCGCATGTCTGTGATGTCATCACGTAAATGCGTCACCACGACGAGTCAGAAGAACCGATAAACTGAATCATTAAGACAAGCAGTCTACAATTCCAGGGAATTGAACTCCTAAGAACCGGTTCTTTAAAAGAACCGGTTCTCAATTCCCATCCCTAGTCCAGGGTGTCCCTGTGATGGACTGGAGACCTGTCCAGGGTGTCCCTGTGATGAACTGGAGACCTGTCCAGGGTGTCCCTGTGATGAACTGGAGACCTGTCCAGGATGTCTCTGTGATGGACTGGAGACCTGTCCAGGGTGTCTCTGTGATGGACTGGAGACCTGTCCAGGGTGTCCCTGTGATTGACTGGAGACCTGTCCAGGGTGTCCCTGTGATGGACTGGAGACCTGTCAAAGTCAAAGTCAAAGTCAACTTTATTGTCAGAACTGCAATATGTACAGGACATACACAGGACCGAAATTGCATTTCTCTCAGTCCCTCGGTGCAACAGTAACCATCTAAACACTAAACACTAAAACATTTAATACACATAAGCATAAAATAGTAAAAAAGTGTAACACTGTCCTGAGTTTTTTCATAATAGTATAAAAGTATGAAAATTAACACCAACACTGAAACACCAAACACCCCTAAAACACCAAACACCCAATGAACATAAGCATAAAATGAAATAATAAAAGTGTAATACTGTCCTGAGTTTTTGCATAGTAGTATAAAAAGTATAAAAAGTATATCTATAAAATAAACTGAAGGTTCTAGCATTGACATTTGCAAAGAGTGGCACAGCAGCATATAAGTTAATGTACACAGTATATGTATGAGGTAGTTGATGTTGGTATAGAGGCAAAGTGGCATAGGAAATGATAACAATGAGGGGAGTGTGCTCACGTCAACACATGCACTGTTATACCACATGTGTGTGTGTGTCCAGAGTCCAGGGTGTCTCTGTGATGGACTGGAGACCTGTCCAGGGTGTCCCTGTGATGGACTGGAGACCTGTCCAGGGTGTCCCTGTGATGGACTGGAGACCTGTCCAGGGTGTCCCTGTGATGGACTGGAGACCTGTCCAGGGTGTCCCTGTGATGGACTGGAGACCTGTCCAGGGTGTCCCTGTGATGGACTGGAGACCTGTCCAGGGTGTCCCTGTGATGGACTGGAGACCTGTCCAGGGTGTCCCTGTGATGGACTGGAGACCTGTCCAGGGTGTCCCTGTGATGGACTGGAGACCTGTCCAGGGTGTCCCTGTGATGGACTGGAGACCTGTCCAGGGTGTCCCTGTGATGGACTGGAGACCTGTCCAGGGTGTCCCTGTGATGGACTGGAGACCTGTCCAGGGTGTCCCTGTGATGGACTGGAGACCTGTCCAGGGTGTCCCTGTGATGGACTGGAGACCTGTCCAGGGTGTCCCTGTGATGGACTGGAGACCTGTCCAGGGTGTCCCTGTGATGGACTGGAGACCTGTCCAGGGTGTCCCCTGCTTCTTGCACAGTGACTGCTGGATTTGAGCACCAGTGGGCTCCGCGACTTGAAAAGGAAGAAGCAGCTAAAGATAATGGATGCATGGATGTATAGATTGTTTAAAAGCTATCTACGAGTGAGATCTTCTAATTTTATGATTTATAACTCTTACAAAGAAACCTACTTCAGTATGGCCAGACTATTAATTTAACACAAAATGGCACAACGATAGACAAAGGTTCTGAACCAGCACTCATCACTGAGGCTGAATAATTCATAGGTTGTTCAGATCTGCTCACCTCAGGAAATGTTCAGCTGGAGAACCAGACCTTAAACAGCAAAGTAAATGATAACAATGAGGGGAGTGTGCTCACGTCAACACATGCACTGTTATACCACATGTGTGTGTGTGTGTATGTGTGTGTGTAACTGTGACAAGTTGATGAAGATGTCACCACAATAGTGATCTATTTTTGTCCAATCCGGGGTAAGGAAACAGTCTCGAGTATCCAGGCTGTGTTTGACCAGATGTTTCCATTACAGATGGGCAGGAAGGAAATCTTTTGTTCAGCAAAGAGTTTTAAGGCATTTCCTCAGATTGTGACCTCTTCACGAACATGCTCTGCTCAGTCTTTCTCCGTGGTATTTCACTGTGTTTTTATGAACTAACTGTGTTGTTCTAATTGACCAGTTTGGAAATTTGACATATTTAAAAAAACAACAATAATTAGTTTACTACATTGGGGAAATGTAAATCAATTCAAAGTAACAGGTTTGATTTGATTTGATGTTTATTTATTCATTTTAAAAGAACAATACAAAACAGTTTCATCAGATACAAGAATACAAGTAGGATAAAATGAAAGGAGCAGAAAGTAGATGAAATCTGAAAGTTATGCACCATAACTCATGTTCCTTGAAGAAGGGAATGAGGTGCAACACAATTGCTATGGGAATCAGCGCCTCCGCACGGTGACCTGAAGTAATACACTCACGCCTTAACGGCAAGGGCGTCAGCGTCGCGCCAGAGGCCCCGCCCTCTGGGCCTTTAAGCGGCTGCCGCCCGTCCATCTTTCTCTAATAAATGCACTTCACCGAGCATTCAGCACTGAAAGGGCCATATGTGTTGCACCTCGTTCCCTTCTTCAAGAAACATGAGTTATGGTGCATAACTTTCAGTTCCCTCTCAGTCGGTCTCTCGGTGCAACACAATTGCTATGGGAACGTAATTCATTCACGCCCTTGAAATGCTCAGCAAAATGCATGTGAGAACATCTGCCTTAATACGGCAGGCATTTCACAGCCACTCTCCACAAGGTATGTAGAGAGCACAGCCTGAGAAGAAAAATGCCACATGGAGAAACATTGGCCCTCATTCATGAAACTGTTCGTATTCTTATCCTACGTTTCTCCTACTTTTGTTCTTACGAAGCGTTCGTACGAACATGCCACGTCAGATTCAACAAAGTCTTCTATCATGAGGAAACGTGTGTAAATGGCTTGCGTAAATATGATGAATCCCACCTGTTCTAAACAGCTGCGCGTGCACGCGTGAGCTTATTTACATAATTCCCACCCCTCAAAACACCATATAAGGCTACGTTTCCTGCCTCAGAGGCAAAACGTGTTCGTTCATAAAATGACAGCGAAAAGTAAAAAAGAAGAACTCTACCGGTGCGGAGAATGAAGTTCTGGTCTCTGAGGTCAAGAACAGAAAATCTGTCCTTATTAGCAGCGTCACTCATGGAAGTAAATGACCAGCTAAAGCCAAGGAAAGTTTGTATATAATAAATGTGGACCTCAAAATATTCATGCGTCCTGATGGCTTACTGGTTAAAGTATTGCACTGTTAGCTGTTCCTAAGCTTTTATACACGTCGTGGGATCGAGTCCCACAAGGTTTGACTTTTTTTCTTTCCTTCTTACTTTAGATTATTTATTCATTCTAAATTAAAAAGGCTTTATGCTTTATTTCTTGTTGTATTGTAAATAGTTTTCTTGTGTTTTTTAAATCTGGAATGAATTAAAAGACAAAAAAAAAATCTTGTCCCATGCGGGACGCGAACCCATAACCTTCGGAACTGCGACGCAACGCTCTACTCACTGCGCCACATGAGATCTATGACAGAAACAGGAGGAGGTCGATGTAAAGTCTGTGTTACCGAAGTCTGCGTTACCGAGACAAATTAAACTTAAATTAATTCATGGTTTAAGTTGGTTTCAGTTTGAGATCTTCATATTAATATTGTAGTGTTAGAAAACGGCATTGATAACAAATTGATTTTCATTTAAATACTTTAATCCGTTAGTCATTATTACATTTAAAATTATAATTCGACTTCAAACAGAACCTATTGTCAAAAACAATTGTGGTGCGTGACTTTTTTAAACTCTAAATATTTCCTAAATAACGAAATATGAAGTTATTAGTGGAGAAATGCTGTCTGGATGACAGCAGACCGGCCGCTCGTAAAATATACGACAGGTCCGGACCACTCGTAGATTTTGTTCGTATCTGAAAAAAATCGTAGGATACGAAAACATTGTTGAATGCCACAAATGATCCTAAATCACTCGTAAGCACAGTTTAAGCACAAATCTGTGCGTACGAACGGTTCATGAATGAGGGCCATTGTGTTATGCACTACTGTTGCATCTACCTGTCTAAACTTTTATGATTTAAGATAATTTTCCTACAGATGTTTGTGCAGGTGTTTGTCACAGGAATCATTATTTAAAGTTAGCAACTTTTTATTTACATATGTTAGTCTGAGGAAAGGCAAAGGCTCAAAAGGTCTGTAACAGAGAGTGGAGTGCAGAGCTACGTGTTGCATTTGCTCACGTGTACTATTGCAAATAGTGGGAACAATTATTTTGTATGACAAAAGCACAGAGTCTGAGGATTATCACAATGTGTCCATGGCTGAACTTGGAACACCTTGTTCCATCAGACTAATTGCTTTGAATGGCCTCCCTCTGAAACACCACATCCAGAGGGGCCTGCTGTTTACAATCAGGGAGGGTAAGTCTTAGTGAGAAAATAAATGGTTTATGCTCACAACGCAAAACAGAATCAGGCATGTTTATTGTGAAAGTGAGAATTATTTTCTTTGTGAAACTACAAAAACTTTGGCTTACCATGACATTCTGGAGATGAAACAGCCAAAGAACTGCTGAGCTAAGGCCTGGGCCAGACAGAGTCGAGTTTCTGGAGTCTGGTCTATGATCATTGGGCTGTGGAGCAGGTTGGTACTGAAATACACAGAAAACAGCTGCAGTTTTACACCGAATGAAAGAAATTAATTTAGTCAGTTGGAGTACAACTAAAACCTCAGAGGCTTGTCATTGTTCAACCTGATACACAAACATTAGTTACCTAGACAAGCAGCTGTCAGTGGTATGTGCTTTTTTATTTCTTTAGCAAAGGATTCATTTGACAGCAAATCAACCCAAAAAAAGAGCAATACAGTAGTCCCTCGCTACTTAGCGGTTCATTTATCGGGGACTCGCTCTGTCACGGTTTTTCAAAATAAGATTGGACATGACACACATTTGGTTGATTGATGGATGAGCCACATGATTGTCATGGAATTTTTATTTAAAATAATTTATTTTAAATTATTTAGCTCCTCCTGCACCTTTGTGCAGCCCATACTGCAGGATAAACTTCCTGCTGCAGCTGTTCTCCGTGAAGAGTGGAGAAGTGGGCGTGGCCAAAAGCGCTTGCAGGTGGCAAAGAGCAGAGGAGGCAGGGAGCTAATATAATATTCTGTGCACTTTTGGAGTGTTAAGAGTTTTGAAACATTGTTAAGAATATTGCAAGAGTGTGGGAAGGGTTTAAAACACCTTTTTATATATACATGTGTGTATATATATATA
>JBBPBX010006245.1:36985-48046 GCA_038048925.1 Garcialebias charrua
ATATATATATATATATATATATATATATATATATATATATATATATATATATATATATATATATATATATATATATATAATATATATATTATGGGCGGCCGTGGTGTAGTGGTAATGGCAGTCGTCCCCCGATCGGAAGGTTGGAGGTTCGAATCCCGGTTACTCACACCATGTGTCGTTGTGTCCCTGGGCAAGACACTTAACCCCGAGTTGCTCCCGGTAGGACTGGAAGGCGCCTTGCATGGCAGTCGCCGCTACCGGTGTATGAATGTGTGTATGAATGGGTGGATGGTTGGTATTGTAAAGCGCTTTGGGGTCCCTCACAGGGGGCTGGAAAGCGCTATATAAATAAGCTCCATTTACCATTTACCATATATATGTATATATATATATATATATATATATATATATATATATATATATATATATATATATATATATCCATCCATCCATCCATCTTTTCTTCCGCTTATCCGGGGTCGGGTCGCGGGGGTAGCAGCCTAAGTAGGGAGGCCCAGACTTCCCTCTCCCCAGCCACTTGGAGCAGCTCCTCTGGGGGAATCCCAAGGCGTTCCCAGGCCAGCCGAGAAACATAGTCCCTCCAGCGCGTCCTGGGTCTTCCTCTGGGTCTCCTCCCGGTGGGACATGCCCGGAACACCTCACCAGGGAGGCGTCCAGGAGGCATCCTAACCAGATGCCCGAGCCACCTCAACTGGCTCCTCTCGATGTGGAGAAGCAGCGGCTCTACTCCGAGTCCCTCCCGGATGACTGAGCTTCTCACCCTATCTCTAAGGGAGAGTCCAGACACCCTGCGGAGAAAACTCATTTCAGCCGCTTGTATCCGAGATCTCGTTCTTTCGGTCATAACCCAAAGCTCATGACCATAGATGAGGGTGGGAACGTAGATCGATCGGTAAATTGAGAGCTTTGCCTTTTGACTCAGCTCTCTCTTCACCACGACAGACCGGTACAGCGCCCGCTTCACTGCGGACGCTGCACCTATCCGCCTATCGATCTCACGCTCCAGTTTTCCCTCATTCGTGAACAAGATCCCGAGATACTTAAACTCCTCCACTTGGGGCAGGACCTCCTCCCCGACCCGGAGAGGGCATGCTACCCTTTTCCGGCTCAAGACCATGGCCTCGGATTTGGAGGAACTGATCCTCATCCCGGCCGCATCACACTCAGCTGCAAACCGCTCCAGTGAAAGCTGTAAATCACGAACTGATGAAGCCAATAGGACCACATCATCTGCAAAAAACAGAGAAGCGATTCTAAGGCCACCAAAACGGATCCTCTCAACACCTTGGCTGCGCCTAGAAATTCTGTCCATAAAAGTTATAAACAGAATCGGTGACAAAGGGCAACCTTGGCGGAGTCCAACTCTCACCGGAAACGAGCCTGACTTACTGCCGGCAATGCGGACCAAGCTCTGACACCGGTCGTACAGGGACCTAACAGCCCATATCAAAGGGCCTGGTACCCCATACTCCCGGAGTACCCCCCACAGAACCCCCCGAGGGACGCGGTCGAATGCCTTCTCCAAGTCCACAAAGCACATGTAAACTGGTTGGGCAAACTCCCACGCACCCTCCAGGACCCTGCTGAGGGTGTAGAGCTGGTCCAGTGTTCCACGACCAGGACGAAAACCACACTGCTCCTCCTGAATCCGAGGTTCGACTATCCGACGGACCCTCCTCTCCAGAACCCCTGAATAGACCTTACCAGGGAGGCTTAAGAGTGTGATCCCCCTATAGTTGGAACACACCCTACGGTCCCCCTTTTTGAATAGGGGAACCACCACCCCAGTCTGCCAATCCAAGGGAACTGCCCCCGATGTCCACGCGATATTGCAGAGTCGCGTAAGCCAACACAACCCCACAACATCCAGAGCCCTAAGGAACTCAGGACGAATCTCATCCACCCCCGGAGCCTTGCCACCGCGGAGCTTTTTAACCACCTCGGCGACCTCCGCACCAGAGATTGGAGAGCCCGACCCAAAGTCCCCAGGCTCCGCTTCCTCAGTGGAAGACGTGCCAGTAGGATTGAGGAGGTCTTCGAAGTATTCCGCCCACCGACTCACAACATGGTAAATGGTAAATGGAGCTTATTTATATAGCGCTTTCCAGCCCCCTGTGAGGAACCCCAAAGCGCTTTACAATACCAGCCATCCACCCATTCATTCAGACATTCATACACCGGTAGTGGTAGCCTACCTTGCAAGGCGCCATCCAGACCTATCGGGAGCAACTCGGGGTTAAGTGTCTTGCCCAGGGACACAACGGCACATGGTGGGTGGACGCGGGATTCGAACCTCCAACCTTCCGATCGGGGGTCGACTGCCATTACCACTGTGCCACGGCCGCCCCATACAACATCCCGAGTTGAGGTCAACAGCACGCCATCCCCACCATAAATGGTGTTGGTCGCGTACCGCTTTCCCCCCCTGAGACGCCGGATGGTGGACCAGAATCGCCTCGAAGCCGTACGGAAGTCATTCTCCATGGCCTCTCCGAACTCCTCCCACGCCCGAGTTTTTGCCTCAGCAACCACCCGAGCCGCATGCCGCTTGGACTGCCGGTACCTATCTGCTGCTTCCGGGGTCCCACAGGCCAAAAAGGCCCAATAGGACTCCTTCTTCAGCTTGACAGCATCCCTCACCGCCGGTGTCCACCACCGGGTTCGAGGGTTGCCACCACGACAGGCACCAACAACCTTGCGGCCACAACTCCGATAAGCTGCCTCGACAATAGAGGCGCGAACATGGCCCACTCGGGCTCAATGTCCCCCGCCTCCCTCGGAACGTGTTCAAAGCTCTCCCGGAGGTGGGAGTTAAAGCTCCGTCTTACGGGAGACTCTGCCAGACGTTCCCAGCAGACCCTCACAATACGTTTGGGTCTGCCAGGTCTGACCGGCATCCTCCCCCACCATCGGAGCCAACTCACCACCAGGTAGTGGTCAGTTGACAGCTCCGCCCCTCTCTTCACCCGAGTGTCCAGGACATGCGGCCGCAGATCAGATGAGACGACAACAAAGTCGATCATCGAACTGCGACCTAGGGTGTCCTGGTGCCAAGAGCACATATGGACACCCTTATGCCTGAACATGGTGTTCGTTATGGACAATCCATGACGAGCACAGAAGTCCAACAACAGAACACCACTCGGGTTCAGATCAGGGGGGCCGTTCCTCCCAACCACACCCCTCCAGGTCTCACTGTCATTGCCCACGTGAGCGTTGAAGTCCCCCAGCAGAACAAGGGAGTCCCCAGGAGGCGCACCCTCCAATACCCCCTCCAAGGACTCCAAAAAGGGTGGGTAATCTGCGCTGCCGTTCGGCGCATAGGCACAAACAACAGTCAGAGCCCGTCCCCCCACACGTAGGCGAAGGGAGGCTACCCTCTCGTTCACCGGGGTGAACCCCAACGTACAGGCACCAAGATGGGGGGCAACAAGTATGCCCACTCCTGCTCGGCGCCTCTCACCAGGGGCAACTCCAGAGTGGAAGAGTGTCCAACCCCTCTCAAGGAAACTGGTTCCAGAGCCAGAGCCATGCGTTGAGGTGAGTCCGACTATTTCTAGCCGGAACCTCTCAACCTCACACACTAGCTCAGGCTCCTTCCCCACCAGAGAGGTGACATTCCATGTCCCAATGGCCAGCTTCTGTAGCCGAGGATCAGACCGCCAGGGTCCCCGCCCTCGGCCACCACCCATTCCACAATGCACCGACCCCTTTGGCCCCTCCCACAGGTGACCATCTTTATAATTTAATAATACTCATTATATTAATGGTCAGATGTTAATTTTTATTCCCTAGAGGACATAATGAGTCTTCAGAAACAGTTTATAGCACTTTGAGATTTTCATTAATGAAAAGTGCGTTATAAATTTAATTCATTATTATTATTATTATTATGACAGGTGCTGCCATATTCTGTGACCATTATAATTTAATAATACTCATTATATTAATGGTCAGATGTTAATTTTTATTCCCTAGAGGACGTGTAAAATTCAACTTGATTTAAAGCGGAATTCACAATATCATCAAGGGGGTTCTGTCACAGGAAATCAGGCAAAATGTGATACAACAATTATTTTAATAAACACAAATATCCAACCACTCAGAACTAAATTTGTTGTTTTTCACAACAATGATTTATAAATAAATAAAAGGACAATACACTAAGAACTAATATTATTCTGATGAGTACTGTACAGTTGTTACAAAGATCCCTCTAATAAATAAAAGTAGGTTAGATTTAAATCACTCAATTTATGACCACCACAAAAACCTGAATAATTAATTGTCCAATAATTCCTTGTTGCCTTTTCCTTTTACACCTAAGCCTCAAATTTCCGCCTGGCATTTTTTACTTGTTTTTCACTAGAAAATAGGAAGAAAATGTCCTATGGCCCAGTGCTTCAGCACATTTTTCCAGAATATGTAGAACTTTCAATATCTGGCATTGTTTTACATTATACTTGATACTAAACCACTATTAAAACTGTTTAATATCACTAAAAAACAAAAAACGAAAATATATTTTAGTGATTTTATGCAAATAAAAATTTGCATTTGTACATGAAGTACAGATTTTGCATCACAAATTAACAATTTCAACACTATAGAACACATTTACAATGTTTTTTTTATTCCCACATATTTTTACAAACAAGAAACAGACTAACAATTCTAACTATTTACAGGCGATTTTTCCCCTCCCCCATTTCTTATTATTGTCCTGAGCCTTTGTTTGTATTCCCTGAAGCAGTTTCTCTCCAGCTGAGGCACAAGCCCACATCACAGGCCTCACAACTCCAGGCTGTGCTTTTCTTATTCAGTGCTTGCAGCGCCGCCTTCCCATGCTTGCTCTCTGAGACATTGCCTGATCATTGCTGCATGGGGCTGGAGATGGTCTACAGGTTCCTTTTTGTGGCTCATTTCGAAGAGGAACACCTAGGAGGTGTGCTGCCAGCTCTTCTTGGAATCTCTGGTCATCATCTTACTTCTCATAGTGACACACTGTATCAGGAATGAGTTGGTCACAGCAATGTGGTGTGTGGTGCTGTTGTATTGAGACTTTCATATATAGTGCACTTCTACACAGACAAAGTACAAACTGATGATTAGAATATCTTATAGACTTGATAAACTATTCTAAAATCAACATAAAATAAAACTATAAATACATCCTATTATGTGTACCCAGTAAAAACTATTATCCACAAGTAACAAGCGAGCCTCATTCATTCAGAAATAAAATTCAAAAAGTTATTAGATCAAATGTTTTTTCAGCTTTTTCTTCAGAAGAACAAAAAGAAACTTCTCCAAATCATCTAGGAATCTCCTTATTGTCTTTTTATTCCTTGAAAAACATTAGTTTTGACATAGTTTCTGCTCTGCTGCTCATGTTTGCCTGCTCACGCTGCATTCCGTTCTGCTGAAGACAAAAGCCTCGCTTTCCCCAGCGCTGCAGCCGGGAGAGAGTGACTACCGTAACTGTAGCAAAAACAGCATAAAAGCGCACTCTTTTTTCTTTCAAACACCGTTTAAATTTTTCTGATAGCGCAAACGGTTGCAGAGTTACGGCAATGTAAAAATAGCTTGTGAAAACGTATCGTCGGTTTAAAAGGGTTGAGAATAAAGTCAGCAACAGAGTCCCATATATTCAGAAATTAAATCCAAAACCTGGATAATTGTCCAACACAAAAACCTGAATAATTAATTGTCCAAGAATTCCTTGTTGCCTTTTAATGAGAATAAAGTCAGCAACAGAGTCCCATATATTCCAAAATTAAATCAACAATCCTGGATAATATTTCCCCATTTTACCCCAAAGTCACAATCCAAAAATGAAAAAATCCAAAATTATCTCGCTTTCCCCCCCAAAAGAGATATTTAAAAAATGAGAGAGAGAGTGGTACCACCCAAAAAACCCCAAAAAGAGAAGTAAAGTCCAGATCTCACCGGGAGCGTTTTTCCTTCCTCCCTGTGACGTCCTCTTGCACCTGGCGGCGTTTCCTGTGTGCAAACTCTGATCCAGTCTTTAAAACACACAATCTGCGGCGCTGGGATGAACTTTGCTTGCGGTTTAATGTCTTATCTTTGCTTTTTTTATCTTGTTTTACACGTTAAGTCAACTTGAGTCTCCCGCTGCGCAGATCTGTCTGTGTCTCTTCCTCTTCAGCTGCGTGGCTCCAGCTGCGTCTCCCGCGCGGCTGCACACGCCCCTTTTTATCTCCCAAGTTCAACCCCACCTGAAAACCTGCATGATACTGCCCAAAATCAGCTTTAAAAAGTGGAAACATGACATGATTTTAATAATGAAATAACAAGCATCTGTTCCACAAAACAGTTTGCTACATCTATTTTTTACTATTATTTACTATTTTTTACTATTTTTTCATGCAGAGAAAAACAAACATTTTGGTTATGTTACAATCGTAAAGAGTCTTCAGAAATAGTTTATAGCACTTTTGAGATTTTCATTAATGAAAAGTGCGTTATAAATTGAATTCATTATTATTATTATTATTATTATGACAGGTGCATGACAGGTGCTGCCATATTCTGTGACCATCTTTATAATTTAATAATACTCATGATATTAGTGGTCAGATGTTAATTTGTATTCCCTAGAGGATGTAAAGAGTCTTCAGTAACAGTTTGGTTCGAATATTTAATGGTTTTCTATAAGTTACAATGTGGTCACAATATATGACAGGTGCATGACAGGTGCTGCCATATTCTGTGACCATCTTTATAATTTAATAATACTCATGATATTAATGGTCAGATGTTAATTTTTATTCCCTAGAGGACGTAAAGAGTCTTCTGAAACAGTTTGGTTTGAATATTTATTGGTTTTCTATAAGTTACAGTGTGGTCACAATATATGACAGGTGCTGCCATATTCTGTGACCATCTTTATAATTTAATAATACTCATGATATTAGTGGTCAGATGTTAATTTTTATTCCCTAGCACTACTTTGACTAAGGCTGCACTTTTTTGCGCAAGTGAACTTTGCTTCTAAATCCCCCGGTCCCTTTCAGTGGGCTATATAATGTTGATTCAAATGCTAATGACCCTACTAAAGACCCATTAATTGTACACCTACACCCCCCACCCCCTACCCCTCAGTCCAAAATCCTTGGACCCAGTGCAGGCCTTGTATAACACATAAGCATTTATCGCTGCCAGGTCAAGCATGTTGTAGAACACGGCGATGGGCCGCACCGTATATAAATGTGCAATCTGGTCCATTATACCGGTGTGTCAGTTGACCTCAGGTCATGTGACCTGTGTCGGTCCGTCAGTTGACCTCATGTCATGTGACCTGTGTCGGTCCGTCAGTTGACCTCATGTCGTGTGACCTGTGTCGGTCCATCAGTTGACTTCATGTCGTGTGACCTATGTCGGTCCGTCAGTTGACCTCAGGTCATGTGACCTGTGTCGGTCCGTCAGTTGACCTCGGGTCATGTGACCTATGTCGGTCCGTCAGTTGACCTCAGGTCATGTGACCTATGTCGGTCCATCAGTTGACTTCATGTCGTGTGACCTATGTCGGTCCGTCAGTTGACCTCAGGTCATGTGACCTGTGTCGGTCCGTCAGTTGACCTCGGGTCATGTGACCTGTGTCGGTCCGTCAGTTGACCTCAGGTCATGTGACCTGTGTCGGTCCATCAGTTGACTTCATGTCGTGTGACCTATGTCGGTCCGTCAGTTGACCTCAGGTCATGTGACCTGTGTCGGTCCGTCAGTTGACCTCAGGTCATGTGACCTGTGTCGGTCCGTCAGTTGACCTCAGGTCATGTGACCTATGTCGGTCCATCAGTTGACTTCATGTCGTGTGACCTATGTCAGTCCGTCAGTTGACCTCAGGTCATGTGACCTGTGTCAGTCCGTCAGTTGACCTCGGGTCATGTGACCTGTGTTGGTCCATCAGTTGACCTCGGGTCATGTGACCTGTGTTGGTCCGTCAGTTGACCTCAGGTCATGTGACCTGTGTCGGTCCGTCAGTCGACCTCAGGTCATGTGACCTGTGTCGGTCCGTCAGTTGACCTCAGGTCATGTGACCTATGTCGGTCCATCAGTTGACTTCATGTCGTGTGACCTATGTCGGTCCGTCAGTTGACCTCAGGTCATGTGACCTCTGTCAGTCCGTCAGTTGACCTCGGGTCATGTGACCTGTGTTGGTCCATCAGTTGACCTCGGGTCATGTGACCTGTGTTGGTCCGTCAGTTGACCTCAGGTCATGTGACCTGTGTCGGTCCATCAGTTGACTTCATGTCGTGTGACCTATGTCGGTCCGTCAGTTGACCTCAGGTCATGTGACCTGTGTCGGTCCGTCAGTTGACCTCGGGTCATGTGACCTGTGTCGGTCCGTCAGTTGACCTCAGGTCATGTGACCTGTGTCGGTCCATCAGTTGACTTCATGTCGTGTGACCTATGTCGGTCCGTCAGTTGACCTCAGGTCATGTGACCTGTGTCGGTCCGTCAGTTGACCTCGGGTCATGTGACCTGTGTCGGTCCGTCAGTTGACCTCGGGTCATGTGACCTGTGTCGGTCCATCAGTTGACCTCAGGTCATGTGACCTGTGTCGGTCCATCAGTTGACCTCGGGTCATGTGACCTGTGTCGGTCCGTCAGTTGACCTCAGGTCATGTGACCTGTGTCGGTCCATCAGTTGACTTCATGTCGTGTGACCTATGTCGGTCCGTCAGTTGACCTCAGGTCATGTGACCTGTGTCGGTCCGTCAGTTGACCTCGGGTCATGTGACCTATGTCGGTCCGTCAGTTGACCTCGGGTCATGTGACCTGTGTCGGTCCGTCAGTTGACCTCAGGTCATGTGACCTGTGTCGGTCCATCAGTTGACTTCATGTCGTGTGACCTATGTCGGTCCGTCAGTTGACCTCAGGTCATGTGACCTGTGTCGGTCCGTCAGTTGACCTCAGGTCATGTGACCTGTGTCGGTCCGTCAGTTGACCTTTGGTCATGTGACCTGTGTCGGTCCGTCAGGTGACGGACAACAATAGGTCAAGCATGTTGTAGAACACAGCAATGGGCCACCTGCATGTGCCGGCACGCACCGTATATACATGTGCCAAGGACAAGGAGAGAGACAGTACTTGTAAGCAAAATAATTTATTTGACAGACCATCAGGGTTACAGGATAATCAGCACAGCAGAATAAGACAATTTTATGCATAAAATTGTTCTGGAGCAGACAAAGCTTTCCGTTCAGTGGATGTCCCAAAATGCTCAACTGTGAGATAAATTCAGGGTCTGTTATGTGTGAATTCAGGTCAGGGCCTCTCTTCTGACTAAGGGGGGAAGTGCAAGCAGAGTCTTACTTACCTGGTGGAAACATTGGAATGCAGTCTGTGCAGTCTGGTGTGGTGGGGGTGTCTGAGTTGAGTGCACATATATTTTATAACAAAAGGCAGTTAATGGTCCAATAATTGTCAGGAGAAGGAGGGGGTTTGTCCTCAGGATCTTGAAAATTCAGTCATCCTAGTGTTAAACACCCAATTTGAAAGACAATACCTCAAAAGAAGGTGCCAAGATTTTATCTAAGTCACAGTCTGGTGAGTGAGAGTCAGAGAACCTTTATTGTCATTCGCACCACATGTGGTACACATGCGCGTAGGCAAGGGGGGTTCGGGGGGTTCGAACGAACTGCCCACTTTTAAAGGAGAAGTTGACAAAGCTAAACTAATGTGGCTGGATAGCTCAATGGATAAAGTGTCTGCCTTCAGTCCCAAAGCTTGTGGGATCAAGTTCCGCATGGTACAATGTTTTTTTTTATTTTTAAATTCATTCCAAATTAAAAAAGCACAAGAAAACTATTTACAAAACGGCAAGAAATAAAACAATGCATTAAATGAAAGGAATCAGACGAAGAAAATAATCTTATCTGCCCCTTCTCAAACTATTTTTTTTTCAAACACTCGATTCAAACAACTAATTTTACATTTGTCTTTTATTGGATAAAAAAAGTAGTTAATATGCCTGTGAAGAAAGAAGAATGTGTTAACCACAGGCTGTGGTTAACACATTCTTCTTTTTTTATCCAATAAAAGAGTGTTTGAAAAAAAAATAGTTTGAGAAGGGGCAGATAAGATTATTTTCTTCGTCTGATTCCTTTCATTTAATGCATTGTTTTATTTCTTGCCGTTTTGTAAATAGTTTTCTTGTGCTTTTTTAATCTGGAATGAATAAAAAAAAAAATAAAACATTGTACCATGCAGGACTTGAACTCATGAGCTTTTGGACCGAAGGCAAACGCTTTATCCATTGAGCTATCCAGGCACATTAGTTTAGCATTGTCAACTTCTCCTTTAAAACAAACCGCCCCCCACAAAATTCTGGCTACGCCCATGGGTACATGTGATAGCAGGACACTGTCCTCCTGTCTAAATCTCCGCCTGCTGCTAAAACAACCAATCAGTGATTCAGTGGGCGGTACTTGGATTTGCCAACTGAGATTGATTAATGTCACACTTTGAGCACGGTTCAGAGTGAAAATGAAAATGCAAATTGCTCTTAGTTTCCTCTGGAGTTCTGCTACAAAATGAGCAGTTTTGATCTAGAAAATGAAAATGATTTAATCTTAATTTTATTTCTGACTCAAAAAAGGCAGCTTGCCTCTGAAATGAAAAAGCATTTCTGCTATTTCATTTTAATTTTCAAAATTGACATTTCAAAATGAATTTTGGCCACTTTTTACAAAGACATATATTGAAAATTAAATGTTAAATGTTATTTTACTTATCATTTTAATTAAGTTACAAATTGAGCAGTCTCGAAGAAGAAAATGAAAATGCAGTTTGGTTTATTCATTTTTAATTTTATTTATGACTCAAAAAAGGCAGCTTGGCTTTGAAATGAAAAAGCATTCCTGCTAAACCATTTTAGTTTTCATTTCGTCTCACATCCGCTTCCATAGTATGTATGTATGTATGTATGTATGTATGTATGTATGTATGTATGTATGTATGTATGTATGTATGTATGTATGTATGTATGTATGTATGTATGTATGTATGTATGTAT